>JAQIXU010002018.1:0-13960 GCA_034701245.1 Strigamia transsilvanica | reverse complement strand
TGCATGTGTTTAATTATTGACACCATCTGCTTGAATCCAAATGCGCATGCTCAGAAATGTATCAGCGGCTTAATAAAAAGTTTTACGAAACTCCTGCGCCAGACTGGCTGATAGTTTAAAAAATATTTTAATCTTTACATTCTACAATATTTATAATTAAAAATTATAATAATTAAATTATTTTTAATTTAAAAGAAAAAAAACATTTTTATAAAAACAATATTTTAAAAATTGGTAACTAGCATTTTTCTTACCCCCCCCCCACCCCCACTTCCCCTTGTTACCAGTTGTAGTCATGGAGCCAACCCTCTCCCCCCCAAGTTTTTTGTTGCTGATTTGATCAAATAAGGTGCGTTTCAAATTTATCCGGACACCTCAAAAAGTTAATGGCAAATGATATTTAATGTCCTCACTAAGATTTTTATAATAAAAACAACTGCCAAACATACATATAAATGAAATAGCATCAATAATTGGAATGATATTTTATCACTTTTGACGAGTTTCAATATTTTTACAAAATAAAGAAAAAAGTTTGTTTCACATTTATACAGACAGGTGTGGCTATCAGTCAATAGAAATGACCACAACATGAAATATTCTAAATAAATGTGCAAATTAGTAACCATAGCACTCTTCTATTATAAATTTCTCACTGATTTTGTCGTAGCAAAAGGGGTAGAGGTACAAATCTACCCAAGTATGAAAAGGGGCAAATAGATGCATTTAATGCCCAAGGGAAGTCGATAAGAGTAATTGCTGGCTATATAAACAGGTCCAAATCAACAGTTGGTGGATACTTAGCCAAAATAAGTGGAAAAAATAATTCCAAGCAGAAGCCAGGACCAAAACCAAAGTTAACACAACGCGATAAGAGACGAATTGTTAAAATATGCGCAACAAAACAGACTTAAACAAGGAAGATATAACAACAATTAGAGCTGCCATGCAACAGTACAACAGTATGGAAAGCTTTAAAACAATTATCTGTTGTGAAATATAAAAAAATGCCTCTAGACCACCACTGACCAAAAAACTTTTTTCTTGTACTCATTTCACCCACACATGTATTTTTGCAGCTAAAGATAAATATATGTTGGCTTGTAATTTATTACCGTATACAATTGATTTTTTGCCAGCGGTAAGGAAATCGAGTCTCAATAACTAATGCTCACATTGAACCACGATTGCTGGCAAATATTGTCGTGATCCGACTTTGTGGCTGAAAATAATGGCTTACCTTGGGAACCTAAAAGTGAAATCAATGGAATGCACAGATTTGATTTTAATCGAAAATACTTTATTACTCGTTTTAATACAAAGTGCATTAGTGCTAAAGTTAATTGTTAAAGTTTAATGTTACGGCGTCGCTCTTCGTCTCGGATCCTCTCGGCGGATACGGTGAAATGCAAATATACTTTGGTACGTGCCAAAATATATTTGTCTGCTATTCTTGGTCTGTTATTCTCGGTCTAGGGTCGGTGAGAACGAGCCGTTTAATTGGTCCTTACCAATTATGTTCATAAGCCTAAACAAAAGATAAGATCTTTGTTTGGAAACACGTGTATTTCGACAAGGGTCTCGTACACGTGGCGACAAACGTTTATTCGTTTGGAAACAGAATAAGTGTGGTAACCACACAGTTCTGACTGATAGTTTCTACCTTGTGGTTCTCGACGGGCACCGGTCCTCGATCACTCCGTGTTTAGTACAACGGCTTGAACTTGAGGGATGGTGCTTATGTCGATGCTTCTTGGTAGAGTGTTGTAGTCAGAGTGACGAGTCTTGGGTGTGCCAAAACTCATAAAAACTTGGTCATGTGATATCAGCCCAGGAGCCAGAGGGGCACTGCAATTGGCTCACCACTGATCACATGGGTGAGACACGCAAGTTCTTACCCTCCTCTTTTGGCGGGATCAAGAAGAGGGGAGACTTTACGATCAAGAGGGGGAGCAGCTCAGGAATGTACATCTGTGTTGCGCCCCCCAAGAAACACATTTATTTGACCTAGATAATATATGATTAATAAATTCAAAAACTGCATTTATTCAATTGAATAAAACATCTTGTTTATTCTTCTTTTCTCTTTATTCACATAAAATGACATTTTTAGTGCAAAAGGTGGATTTTTCTTGGTGATCCAATTTGGATCACCACACGTCCCCCCCTTAGCGGTCATTCCGCCAAGGAAAGATCCGCGAATATTCGTTGATCCTGATTTACTTAAAGAGGACCGCAAAGTCGAGGGGTGGGTCCGTTGAGGCGGAGGCGGCATTAGTAGTTGCACCGATGTCTCCCACCAATCGCGAGCTATGGTCAGACGGGTCCTCATTTTCCGTGATGAAAAACTGCGCATGATGAGTTCGGATGTCATACGGGGCGTCTGTCCTGACGTGGACCCAAATGCTCGGGATGAACATCGCCATCCCCCGGTTGGTGTGGTGTATTCTCTGCGCCTCGGCGATGGTGGTTGGTGGTCGGTGAGCACGGAGGAGCTGCTGGTGGAGAATGAAGTTGGGTGCCGGCTCAGCCTCAATGGTCTTCTCTAGCCAGAGGTATAGCGATTTTCCCCGGTCTGATCGAGTCAGCAACGCTTGACGGGTTGCTTCTGACATGTGTAAGTCAGGGTAATCTCGCCGCAGAGCGGGGAAGAGGCGCGTCGGGACCACCTTCTCCGATGGTGGTGGCCGAGGTGGTGGCAAAGTTGGTGGCTGCGGAAGCAGCGTTGCCACTGTCGACGCTGTTGTTGCCGCAGACTCTTGGGATAAGGGGGCGGCCTTAAACAACGCTTTAGTGGCCGATCGGTTAGGTTGTTGGGTCATTCCTGGTGGTCGGCGAACACTTCTGGGATTTCCCATGGGAGCCCCAGCGGCACCGTTTATGTCACGGGTCGTGGGTGCGGGGTTGACAATTGGTTGTCGGGCCCGCACTTGTCGGTACGTCTCTTCCGGGTTCGGATCTTGTTCTACCATCTCGGCTCGCATCTTCGCACAGGATGGGACAATTCGGGACCATCCCGACGCAAACGCGGGAGGGATGGCAAAGGCCTCGCCGGCGACTATGGTCCATGCCGCGATGGCCTGTCGGGCGTTACGGAATGTGGCTGGTGCGAGAAGGAGTGTCATTATGTCGGTGACCGCCACTTGGGTTCGAGTTCGGTATTGAGGGTGGTCGCGGGCCGAGTTGTGAACGTACGCGATGCTTAGTTGGCGGAGGCTCTGAATCGCCAAGCGAACATGCGAGCGTTGGTAGTCGTCCATGCTGATTAACATCTCGCGGGCATCCTCGATGGTGGTTGAAGCGACAAATTGTTGTAGCGTCGCAACACTTGGATTGAGACCCACGGGGATATTGGGCTGACGACTCTCTTCAGGGTGGCACAGCTGAGGTGGAGGGGAGCCCTGTCCAATCGTCGAGGTGCTGGTCTGACTCACGGTAGAGGTAGGGCTGACTCTACTCGTATCGGGTGCCTCGATCGGCGAATGGCGTCGTGACCTGGGAGCTCGGGGAGGTGACGGTGTCCCAAACCGTTCCTTTCTTCTCTCGAGGGCCTCCAAGCGAGCGAACTCAACGTTATCTCTTCGGTTCGGAGGAGGTCGCTTCGCTTGTGCTTCGGTGATTTGTTTCAAGAGATCGCTCTGAGTAAATAGTTTTTTACTGGACCGAGGAACTCGTTGAACAGGCGCTGAGGTCTCTTCGTAGTGGTCGGGCCACTCGGAGTTGACTGTCGCGTTTTGCTGTTTGGTATATCTATCCTCGTATCGCTTCTGCTCGGCGTAGTAGATCGCTCGAGCGTTGCGTCTTTCACGACCTCGGAGCGAACGCCATGTCTGCTGACTTTGTGGCGCTCTCTGTGGTGTGACGTGGTCTGGTGGCATGCCTACTGACCGATTCATGAAGAGTCGTGTCTTGTAGATCCTTTGTCGCAGATCTTGGTGCGGGCTTCGCGATCGGATGGAATTTGCCACCGATCGAGATTCATCGTACACCACGCGTGGGTGACGATGCATAGCAGCAGATGGTTTTGGTGCTAATCGGGCTAGTTTAGCTTCCCGGTCGGCAACTTCCGCCTGGTATGCGGCGCGCTTCTGAGCTGCGGCTCTCCTTTTTCCAAAGATTTTCAGGTAGTGTAGCTGGTGCATGGTCTTTTGAGAGATGATTGCACCTGCAGGAGGGATCCACTCGGGGATGGGTATGTCGCATTGTGCTGTGCAGAACTTTATATATATAAGTACCGGGCAGCTGCTATCAAAATTGTTTAATTAGTATTGTATTATGCCAATAGGCAAACCTTGAACAATAACGCATGCAATGTATAAGTTTCTTTAACACTACATCTTGTCTTTCTTCTCGATCATGTAACGCTATCAGATCGAGTTGTTTGTAGTCTAAATTATACTCCTAACCGAGTATTGTATACTGTTGTACGAGCTTGAAATAAAGAATGCCAGAGAGAGATCAAGATTGAACTGTTTTATTTGGATTCCCGCAGCGATTCTCACCACCGTATCATGCACAATCTAACGGCCCGGCGGAATGTGCGGTGCAGACATTTAAGAATAGCATGACCAAGTTGGCATCTGGCCCAAGCGTAATCAGGTTGATGAAGGTGCTGTTTTACCAGCACAACACACCGTCCGCCCCTACCGGAGTAACGCCAGCGGAACTTATGTTCGGTTGGAAATTAAGGACACACATGTTTACGATCAAACCGGAGCGACAAATGAGCGACCCCCAAATTGGACCACACCGGGTTTTCGAGTGCGATGACCTGGTTTGGGTTTTATTTCCCGGCGGAAAGTGGGAGGAGGGCACCGTCGCGGAAAGACTAGGCCAAGTTAGATATCGGATTAAGGCCGGTCCTGATGGGTGCGATTATATTAAACACATCAACCACCTTCGTCGACGTTTCATCAGGCCGTCACCTGCCGACGTACCGGTGTTCCGACCACGACGCGTGTCACAAGCGATCAACAGCCAGCCTGCGCCAGTCTCATCGCCGACCCCAATCTCATTGCCTGACGGCATGCAAACCTTGGGACAACTGGAGAAATTGGCGACCAGACTCACCGGGTCTCAAGCGGCGTTGCCGGGTGCCCAGGACAACCAAGTTGTTCCTCAAGATCCTCGTGGTTCCTTCTGGGACGAAGGGTTACGTCGATCTCGGCGACTCGTGGGTGTCCAGCCCTATAGGCCATATCCAGCTACCAGTGCGGCGAAGTGGCGCCGGCGCGTTCGGAGAGAAATTTAATCCCTTGCTGAAATTTTGGGGAGATGTCGCATTGTGCTGTGCAGAACTTTGTATATATAAGTAACGGGCAGCTGCTATCAAAATTGTTTAATTAGTATTGTATTATGCCAATAGGCAAACCTTGAACAATAACGCATGCAATGTATAAGTTTCTTTAACACTACATCTTGTCTTTCTTCTCGATCATGTAACGCTATCAGATCGAGTTGTTTGTAGTCTAAATTATACTCCTAACCGAGTATTGTATACTGTTGTACGAGCTTGAAATAAAGAATACCAGAGAGAGATCAAGATTGAACTGTTTTATTTGGATTCCCGATTTGACAGGGTAGAGATACCAAAAAAAGATCCAAAATACCAGAATTATAATAATGTGATAACTTTTTTATAAACCTAACAAGACGTGTAGATAACTTTTTTATAAACCTAACAAGACGTGTTGTTCGAAAAATTGATTCTTATATTACATCAGACAAATCACGAGGCTACAGTAAATGTTAGTTTCAAACATAACTCAGCATCAACTCAGCCTTTATATAGTGATCCTCAAAATAGGCATTGTGATCAATGCACCATTTTTGGATATCTCCTTTTAGCCATGCAGATGTTGGTGATGGGTTCAATTTGACTATGATAGGGTGCATTGTCCATCACTATCACACTTCCTTTTTCCGATTATGGGAAAGTGGTTTCCATCCACTGCATGAAATTGACAGAGTTCATTTCTGAGTGGTAATCACCAACAGATTTCTTAGCACTGAAAAGTAAACATAACTACATAAATGCAAACACTAACACATCATTATTAATAAATTACTTGAAAACGAGTAGACCATTCTGTCAACCCACGCCTTGCTGATGTATTCACCTGTGATGTGATTTATTTATTATTTATTCATTCATTACTTATTTATTATTTTAAATTGAAGTTACTAACCTGCATTCACCCATGTTTTGTCTGTATAATAAATTTTGCTTCCTTCTAGGCGATAGGCTCTAATGGCATGCAGATACTTCCTCCTCCATGCACCAATATCATCGCGTTCAATCGGAGCAGCATTGCGTTTACGTCGCATAAATTTGAATCCGATATCGATTAACAATGATCGTAATGCGCTTTTATTTATAGTTGAAAGTGACTAATCATTCTGATTTCATGCTCTTGATTCCCAAACCAGTAACAGATGACACCAGTTTAATCAAATCATTTACTGCGGCTTGAGGTTGCATATTGCTGAATTTGTTAAATGCATTTAACACAACTTGTTTTGTCTGGCTGTTTATGGGTCTCCCACTCTTCCATTTTTGAAATTCGGCGATGGGTATTGTTGCAGCACGACCACCTCTTCCACTTAACTTATGCGCTGGTTGAATTTCAATGTAATTTAAAATCTCTGGAGTCGAGCAACAACTGCTGGAGTTACTTGTTGCCATTTTGACTGTTTACCAGACAATATAATCAATAACAAATTCCAACAATCTGTGTTTTCCAGACAATCTTCATTATATTAAGTTGTTCTTTTGTTTGAAAGCCTAAAATAAATAAATCTTTACTTTCAGATAAATTGTTTACTAAATTACTACCTACTTCAACATTTCCACCTTGTGGTTTATAGATAAGAATAGGATCAAAATTTTCTGTATGCAATTTGCTAACCAACATCATTACATATACAGCATCTTCTTTGTGCAGTTTAGTGCTACCTTTAAATCTAAGTTCTATCTCTCTACAGAGTTGATTTCCTTCATTTTGAATACTATTTTTTATTTGCCTAATTGGAACGCCTACTTGCTGCTTTATATAATTTAAAGTGTTGCTGCCAAGAGGTTGATGTTTTGTGTTCTCAAATTTTAATTTATGGCTATGAGAAGAATAATATTTAACACATAGATTGTTTGTTGTTCCATTTGTTTTTACCATAATTCTAGCTGGACAGTTAAAACCTGACTTAACACGACCTTTAACATTTACTCGAGAAGTTTTCAGAAGTTTTGCAATGAAATTTTCCAGAACCATCATGCTGACAAATGAAATAAGCTTATGTATATGATATGTTTGAATCATTTTTACTTTTTTGCTTACCAGTCTTGACTAAAATATATAAATTTTTTTCCTTCTTCATTTTCCTTCCAAGTTAAAAAGTCGTCTGTAGAAGAAAATGTGTGGTTACTTTTTTCCCCCATTAATGTCATGGCTATCATATAAATGAACTATTAACTGTGTCTCATGATACAAATTTAAATTACAGCCAGGTGATGGATACTTTCTTTGCAACAATTCTGATTCATTGCCACAAACTTTAACATGTAAGTTGTAATGGCGTCATATGCATATGTAAGTTGTAATGACGAATTATGTATGCAAGTTAGTGTTAAAAGTTTTACAATAAATGTAACACGCGTTGCTTTAACATCGATCTGTTTTCATCCTTGAATATCTACATTTTCCCTTGATGTCCTTCAGTTGCTGATAGCTTGACTAATAGGTTATGGGTCCAGCATGCTAGATCTGATTTTTCCAAATTTATGGACAGACCTAACCATTAAAAAAGGCCAATGGCCACCTGGCAATTCTCTTGGGCTTTTTCATAAGAATTACACAAAAAATCCCATCATCCAGGTAAGGAATTCTTACCAAACCCCAAACCCTGAGTTGTGCAAACACAGGCAGCATTACTTTGGTGAAAATGTTAATTAATTAACCCGTCTACCGTAAAGCTCCGAATAGTGACCCGGGCTTCTATTTTTTTTTGGACCTCGACCCCCCGGGCTAGTAATTGAGACCGGGCCTATAAACGGACCCTGCTTCTATTTCGATTATGGAGTTACAATTTCTTCATTATTATAAAAAAATGTTGTTTTTTTCACTAAAAAAACAACATTTTAAAATTTATTTTAGGGTTTTGGTGACATTTTTGTTAAGTTTAGGCCACGTTTTAGGCACGAAACCAGAAAAGAACCCAAAACGTGACCGAAACGTCACCAAAGAGCCTGAAACGTGACCGAAACGTCACCAAATAGCCCGAAACGTGACTGAAACGTCACCAAAGAGCCCGAAATGTGACCGAAATGTTACGTATCACGGACACGTACACGTGACGTTTTTTGACCGGGCTTCTATTGGGACCCGGCTTCTATTTTCAAATTTACCTCCGACCCCCCGGTTTGTAATTGGACCCGGGCCTATAAACGGACCGGGTCACAATTCGGAGCTTTACGGTATTATATAATAAGCGTTCCTTAAATCCACCTTGAACAGGAAGTCTCCTTCTTGCAAAAGGGGTATCGCGTTGCAAATAGACGCCATCTTAAAGTGCTTGTATTCCAAGTTTTTATTAAACCTTTTTAAATTTAAAATGATCCGAACTGAGTCATTGGGTTTTGGGACCGGAAAAACTGGACTTAAAATTTGTCCAACCTGGTGTTCAACCTTTGAAACAATTTTTTGGATCAACAATTGTTCAACTGCCACATTCATGACCAAAGAATCGATACTGGACATGTGCTAATCCGACCTTGGATCTGTGGTTAGATCAGCTGTCAAAAACTCGAATTTAATCCCTTTCAGGGTGCTCAAGAGGCACCGATCTGAGGAAATAGATGCCCAATTTTCTACATTGGCGACCACTGGTCGCCGACCAGACCTTTGGAAATAAAGGGAATGCGTATTTGACTAAATTTTAAAACTTTATTTACTGTGAAGAAACAATTTTTTTAGGTTTTCTTAGCTGGTTGCTTCTTTTTCCGTGTTCTCCTGCCTGTAAAACAGATATTGGAGCAATTAGTGAGTTTGTATTCAACACTAAATTACCAGCATATGAGGCCGGTTCGTTTGTTAAAAAAATGGCCGAAAGGGTCGGCGAGGTGCTGAGGTCGCAAAGTTCTTTCGCTCAGGCTGTTTTTCTTTGGCCGAGGATTCCAGTTCTTCTATTCGTTTCTGGACGTTAGGCCCAAACAAATTCAGAGGAAATGACTCCGGATCCAAACATAGGGGTTTATACTGTTTGGCCAACATTGGCTGTAGGTCCACTCGTTTTCTGTTCAGCTGTGCATTTGCGCCTCCTAAAATGACCAAGTCATCTAACATTTGCTGTAGCATTTTTGTCTGCGCTGGTCCCTGTGGCACTGCCGTGGAAATGTTCACCATTGTTTGGCAGAGTGGCACAACAACTTGATTTTGAATCCTTTGCGAGATTCCGTCTTGGTGTTTCAGCCCTTTTGGCACATTATGTATACCTCAGATTTCTTGGTATCTGGTACTTTTCCAGGACTTTGGCCCTACACTCAGTTGGCACCTTGAAAAGTCCGTTTTGGATCTGTTTTTCGAGTACCACCGGGATTTCGGACCCAAATTTTGTGGGTACGACCCAGTGCAGGATTAAGCCAGCGCGAGGCGTGTAGCTAATGTTACCAAGAGGCCCTAGGTTTTGTATGACAATAAAATAAAACACAAAACTTTTACAAACAAACTTTTCTCGATTTAATGTGAGCAAATTTAGAGATAACACTAGACAAATCAATTTCTCTAAGTAAATTACATTCAATGTTCATTAAGGCGAGGTTATTTAGACGATCTTGTCCCATCGTGTTTCTTAAGTCACTTTTTATACGTTTTAATGTTGAAAGAGAACATTCTTCGCTGCAGTTAGTAATCATTAAAGACTATTTCTACATTAGGGAAACACGACTAATGAATTTTCCATTATAAGTTTTTCGTTGTTAATAGCAGCAGCCACATTAGTTCCCTGGCAATTATAACACCTAAGCGCATGGGGTCCGTCTCCAAGACCCTTGAGCCTCTCGAAACCACTGCCGAGTGGGCAAGCCACCTCGGAGTCAGGGTTCCAAAATATTGGACACAGCACTGCCCTTTTCTCTATATCTTTTCGACACTGTTCTCGGCGGTCGAGTCGATGCTTGGCTTCCTTGAGTGCCTTTTCGGTTTCAGAGGGGTTTTCGCCTCTTCCTGCTGGCGATTGTCCTTTTCTGGAAGTTGAAGGTCGGGTTTAACGATTCAAAAAACTGATGTGTCTTTCCTCTGTATATTCTTTCTCCCCTGATTCCTCATCTTCATCACTTTGCTTCATTTTTTCTGACACCATTGATATTTGTTTTAATTGAGCCATCTTTGAATTCGGCTTGGGAAACTGTAGATAAGGAGTGCATTCCTTTAATGATAAAGTTCACAATCAAATTGTCAATTCTTGAAATTGATTGCAGCTTATCAACGTGAGCAAAACTCAATGCAGTAGGCTGCTTGGCATCCAAGTACAGTCAACAACTGAATATGTATTCTTATCGTCTTTTCCTTGCCATTCTATCAATGCATTTTTAATTGGCATTTTGTTTAAATATCTTTTAAACGACTGCGTGGTTAAAATCAATACAGAGGCCGGTAGTAACAATCCATTTCAACAACCCTGTGGCAAAAGTAGTTTGGGAAAATGAAAATGGTTTTGTTTGTAGGAATTTTGTCATCAATCTTTGCGATTTCCCTGTAGTAGAGATTCCAGCATCAAGTTTCCGTGGGTGGTTAGTTTTCAAATGCCGCCGCCACATGTTACCAGTGCTACCCCTTGCTTTATCACAGGTAAATACACTGGAACAGTAATTGCATTTTGAAACATTTTTGTTTCCCTTCATTTTCACATTGATGTGTTGCCAAACTTGACTTTTCTGTGGGTGACTGCACTTCCGGTCAGTGGCGGATTGGGAAAAGATACCGACCCTGGCAGAAAGGAAATATGCCGGCCCTTATAGGTCCCATATCCCCTAATATGTTCCATAAGTTCTCATCAGTATAAATAATAATTTTACAATAATAAAACTATTGTTTTGTTGACATAGTTATACTTTATTCATATAAATGCAAATAACGTACAAACAGTAACTAACATGAGTAAGTAATTATATAATCAAAACAGCAGTTCATAATTAAAATTAACCATTCAAATATTTTTTAATTCCAAGAGCCAAAATAAATATTTCCTTCATAATATCTTCTCGTTTTGCATTTGTAGCTTTTTGATGGTTATTTTAGAGAGGGTGCATGATATTCCAACATATTTGGCTTCCATTCTGGATAAAGCTACTGATTTCTGTTTTCTTGCCTCCCAAGAAATGGTCCTTCCTGAAAGCGTGAATGCATATCCTGTGCAGGATTGTCTGTCGTCTTGATCGCCTCTCCAATCTGCGTCGACGTGTCCAACTAGAGGGGGATAGTGTGGCATAGTGTGCCGCGGGCCAGCGCTGCGACCGCCAGATTCGAGTGGCGGCGCCGCTCCAGCTCATCCGCCTGCGGGGCAAGCCGCTGGGAGTACCCGGATCCACACCGCTGCCGCCGCGCATCAGAGCGTCGTGCTCTGCGACGGCAGACAAAATGAGGGAATGCCGCTCGAGGCGGTCGCGTCGCGCATCGCGGCCCTCGTTGTTGATGGCAACCAGAGATTTTAAATGCCGGGGGAGAAGGTGTGCAAACACAGGGAATCCCACGCCCTCCACGTATCCATTGCTGCCAGCGCCGACAAAGTGGCCAGGGTTGACCATCGGATGGACCGGGTGGGCGATGCATATCGCCGGGTCGCAGACGACATCATAGTCCGGCGCGGCCGTCACCTCATGGGCGAAATGACATTCATCATCGTGTTGCTCGTGACCGCTGGGTGCATGGTCCTTTGAAAAATGGCCGGAGCTGTCGAAATCCCATAAAATAAACGGTTTACTTGAAAAAGCCCAATATGGGTATTAATTGTGCACAGTTCCTGACTCTGAGAATATCTCATGTTCTAATACTTTTTTTCTATGCTCAAAATGCTCGTGGCGGCTGATTTCTTAGACTGTGTGGCATAGTAGGGTAGCCAAAGGGGCAGAACTAAGAATAAACACGAAATGGATGAACATGCATCTACACACTACACACTGCACCCTACACATTGCACACTACGTTTTCTGCGCCTGCAGACGGCCACTATTGACGACCAAAGGTCGGTGGGGCATAATACATCAAGTGCTCCGCGAACTCGTTGTCACAGTCCAGTGGAGGATGTGGATGCGGGAGCGATGCGCGCAAGGCAGCGCTCGACTCCAGGCGCTTGCGCCAGCGTCGGCCAAGGAAGGAGATGTGGACGGCGTGCTCGTCCAGCACCTTGCGGACGGCTGAGACACGTTCATCCTCGTGCAGGGCCATGCGCCGGATGATTTCGCCGAGTCGGTTGAGGTAAATGATGGAGTCCTGTCGTCTGACACGGTCGAAGCGTGCCTTCGGCGCAAGGTTTTTCGCCAAGTTCAGCCATCGCAAGTTGCGTAGCCCGAGATGTGGGTAATCGACGAAGCCGGTGGCGGGGTCGAATGGCAACCTGTTGCCACCAACAAACTGGCGTAAGGGATGTTTATAAATAGCCAAGCAGAGTGAGGATCTATGCGTAGCGCAGTGAAGCATTCATGTAATTCCTGTTTTTCTATTTTCCGGCAGCAAAATGAGGACTTACTGCAGAGATAATGGTTCAAGATAGTGACATATCCAGCATCCTATTATCTGCATCTGCAGCATCCCTAGCCTTTTTTCTGCTGAGGGTTGAATTGGGTAGCGCTTTTGTATTCGTTTTGCCCCAATTGGTGTTGTGTCTTCATTTTCGATATTAGTAACTTCATTTATATCTGGGTCTTGAAGTTCTTCTCTAGCTTCAATCTCATCCAGGTGTCGCTTATCTTTCAGAACTTCTTCCCCAACTTCATCAAGGTTTGATGTAGTCCTGAAATAAAAAGTTACAAACTTTACCACATGATAACAATAAATTTTCTACCTTCTATACTCCATAGTTTCCTCTAAAAATCTTGCTAAAATGGGATATAAAATCCATTTTGGGGGTGCCACGTCAATCCTTTCCTTGCCACTTCTTTTTTTTGGTCTCGTAGGTTGTTTTCTCTCTTCGAAATCGGTCGCGAAGAGTCTTCCATCGCTTTTTTAGGACTTCCGCTAATAGGTAAAAATTTGTGTGTATTTAATAATCAATTTATTTTAAAGTCAAAAATCAAATGTCAAATCTAGGGTTAGAAATTATTTCACAATCAAATTGAAGGTCGCAATTCAAAACATATTTCAAAATCGAGGAATCAAGGTCAAAAATCAAAAATCCAATTTAATTCCGACTCTCAAAATCAACTTCAACTTCACGCCTTCACATTTCAAGTTCAAGGCTTGCCCCAAAAACTCACATCAAAATGAAAGTCAAAACAACTTTAAAACAAAAGGTCAAAGCTGTTGGCTTCACTTTTAAATCCACTGACAAAAGGTCAATTGGACAAAACAGGGCCAAAAATACCCTTTTTCTTTTCTTTCTTTTATGCTTGACCCATTAGTAACCTTTGTGCGGCGTGAATAAGGAAGTTCAGTCTTTTCAAAGGCAATGACCCCAGATCGTAAAGAGGCAGCAGGTCTAAAATTAACTGTCAATTTCAAAACATCCTTAAACTCAAAAATCCAGCTCTCATTTAGATTTCAAAAAAAGCTTTAAAACTATCCCTTCCCCACCAAACAAAAAACTGAGGCAACATCAAAATCGCAATATAAATCGATTGATTTTTGTCATCATATGATTGACAAACCACACTGGTCTCTTCTGTAGGAACTTGGGTACAGTCAGGGCAAAAAGTAAGTTAACACAGACATCATGTTGAATCCCATCATTGTATCTCAGGGAAAAATGGCTG
>JAQIXU010002017.1:0-13963 GCA_034701245.1 Strigamia transsilvanica | reverse complement strand
TGGAGTGAACTGCAATTACGGAGCCAGGACGGACAGGGTACTCGTCACTGATGGACAGTGACGATGATCAGGCCACGAACGAATTAGTAGCCGGCATCAGCAAAGAGTCGCAAACAAGTCGCAAGAAAGAAGAAAAAGGCCACCCAGAAAAGGATGCATTAATGGACTGAGTACACCTCATCAAATGGTACGTTACATCGAAACGTACAGGCAGCCGATGCCATTGAAGCTGCAGTTTGTGAAGTTGCCGAAGAAACAGGAAGAATGTCTTTCCGTTAATATATATATATATATATATATATATGGAAAAGTGTATTATCTCGATGTGTAAATAATAAGTTTATCAAAGTGTTTTACTTAGTTTCGTACGAGCCGTGCAAAACCTAAATAAAGTGTTTGTTTTTTTTTTATCATTGAACAATTGTGTATTCTGTTTTAACCAAGTCAGTTAAATATTATGTACTTGATATTTAACTGCTACGTATATTCGTACGACCCTCATTCATCGCATGTATATTGAATACATGTGTTTCACTTTACACTTTTACAAGGTCGTTTGGGCCGTGCCTTTGTCAGATATTGTATTAGTTTAGATTGGTTCAAAATCCAGGTATTTATGGTAAGTCGTGTTCCAATCTTAAGATTCTCTAGGTTTAGTGTTAGAGGATTTTGAGATCACAACAAACTGTTTTTGGGGAGACGACTATTTACCCACATCGACTTAGTCAGGCCTAGCGCACCAATAGAGAGTGTGAGAAGGGGAAAACGACAGAGACAAATGGAAATCAGACAAGCACTATGGTACCTCCATGATCTGTGATAGCGAGATCACACATCGCATCCAAATGCTTCGGACAGGAATAACTCCCAACCTAGCACCTCAAAGCCGAAATCGACTTCTTCTCAAGATGGTTCTTCGAAGCCTAGCACTTCAAAACTGAAACCAACTTTTTCTAAAAGTGGATCTTCGAAAGTGAAAACGACATCACATCCAAAGCCGAAATCGACTTCTTCTCAAGATGGTTCTTCGAAGCCGAGGACAACACAACCAAGAACCATGAAAAGGAGTAAATCTCACTGCACTCCTTGTGCCATTATGGCTAAATTTTGATTTACGGCCTAACAGTTTTGAGTTATGGCTGTATATCAAGGGTTAGGTGTATATTTAATAAAACTATCATTGTCACCAGAGGATTATTATGGAATAGAAGATGATCATACAGCAGGTGGATTATAGCCCTGGCTTCGAGAAAAGACAGAAAAAAGGAAGAAAGTGATACTGGCCAACCAACAAGCCTCAGCCAGAGGCAGCATGACACAGGCGTACCAAATGAAGTTGAGACCTCATTTAGTGATCCAGACAGATTCCTTTTGGACAGGATCAATCCGGACCCAGCAAGGACCCAGCAAAGATCCGAATGGTAGAGAAGAGGCTACTCTTGCTAGCAAGAATGATGTCAACCACCACCAGTTACGACCATGAGCTTTTGTTCTAATGGCTCATTTGAACATAATTGGTGGAGTACTGTTATATATTCATGTACATCTACACCACTTAAATAATCTAATGGCCTCAGGCCCAAGTTAGTAATATAGCGCAGTCACATGGAAATTGATCAAACTAATCAGAACCTAACACAAAATGTAACACAAAATGTAACAAAATCTCGTAATGAACAGGTAATACACATTGCAACAAAAAATACTGGTCTACTACATTAAATAGCTAAAGAATGCAATTTCACATTTGAATACAACTCGTCGGAATTAATATTAACTACAAACTCGGGCTGAAATTCGAACAGTTTTACAACTAGTTAAATAAATCAAACCTCATCGCGTATCAACATATACCAACTCACTAATTAGAAATCATGTAAACCAACTACCATACGAACACTGAATAGACGAGAGAATGCAATGGCTGCCATTCGAATGGAAATAAGACTTTTCATGATCATTACATTGAAATAAACGAAATACAAAAAAATCGAACCATCCAATCGGAATATTAAGGAAGCTGAATAATTAACCAAATTCTAAGGCAGTATGCTCGAAAAACTACTAAAAACCGAATGATTTTGTCATTACTAAACCTGACTGCATGCGAACCGAACGTAGCTATCGCCATAGGAATCAGTTGTTACGTGATCTCGCTATCTAGCGACAATTAGATGACGCAAACAATAAAATTAAATGTTTTACTTGTTTATTGTTAGGAAAAATTTAAAAAAGAAAAAGGATCAACTAAAAACAAAACAAAACCAACAAACAACATTAAATTTGTCAACACGAATGTTGCAAACAACAAAAAGGAGATGGAAAGTAATCCAAATCTGGTTTACCTGCTAAATGTTCGACTCTCCAAGGTGGGGGTCATGTCTAATCCTTGATGTCTGTTGCGAATTATACCTGGAAAAAACAAAAAGAGTTTTTAATTTAATGCTATTTTCTTAAATAATTTGCGAACACTTACCTAAGAATCCTCATCTATTTGTGGTTGGTGTTTATATCCCTTCAATCGAACCTAGAAATGGAAATATTGTTTGAATAATTCTCGAGTGTTAAATAGATGCTAATAAATCGATTTCTGTATTTACCTTGTGCTGATTCAGTCCTGTTAATTCTACGTGAACGTTTTAACTCCGGTTCCTCTCTGGGTCGTGTGTGTGCCGAGCCGCCATTGCTTTTCGGTCGCGCCCGGTCTCGAGTTTGGGGTGACCGATCTCATTTGCCATGTTCTGATACGCTTCAGTTCTCACGGATTAAACGACTGTCCAAATCTAAATCAAATATTCCTCTAAATCAATCTGAACACTTACCAGTTCGTTTCCTGTACGTGTTAAGCCGGCATGAATTGTCTAAACTGGGCCACGCGAAACCCTGTCGCCATTATGTTGTCAAATCCAGTGGTCAAGTCAACCCACCAACACAAAACCCACCAAACTACAAGCACAATCCAAACCCCAGACAAGAAAATTACCCAAACACCGAACCACAAGCCCATCTCACCATCAACAGTTTCCAACAAACTCCAAGTACCAAATAATGTCACTATTCACTGGCAGTTAGCATTTCTTAAACTGGACATAGACACTTTCACAAAGGCAAGGACTGGACACACACTTGGGCCCTAAGAAAACAAAATCAGTTGTGTGATTTACTTAGATGTCCTTGGTCGGAATGAATTAGAATAAAAAATTTCAAATAGATAGAAATAAATAAAAATAAATAAAAGCGTTTGCTACAACTTATTTTTCATTGATTATCGACACATTTCGTGATTGTAGGATTTGTACCAGCTACACAGGGCAGCCATTCCATAAAGATTGTCCGTTATACCAACAAATGTTCATTTGTGTGCAATAAACAATGAAAATGTCGCCGAACGTCATCGGTGCTCCAACGGCCAAATAATTTGATTTCTGCTAAATCGGAGGATGGTGGGACAACTGCTGGCTCGTCCCAGTTTTCGCCCATCTTGCTAACGTAGAAAATGAAATTGTTTTAACTCAATAAGCCTAGTTTTTTTTTACACGCGTAAAAAACCATTTATTTTACACTTTACACGTCTTGTTTGCTTTCTGATTTAAATTTTAAGTACATTATATTTTACCTTATTTTTGGATTTGTGAATAACAAGTTTCTTGATGTTAAAATATACAAATAAGACTCGTGAAATAGCGTGACAATTTGGTTAAAATAGGATTCTGCTCGAAGCGAAAGTTGGTGAGTAACTGGCTCTCTGCCGGCAAAATATGTAACTACCTCTTCATGTTTTAACAATAAGCATACACTAGCAGCGGCCTTTGTTTCTCATTATTTTTTAAAGTGGCTCATAATTGTTGGTTTATTATCTCTAAATCTATTTTTTAATTGTGTCGGCTGCAGTCTGTATGAATGTCTCCTCCGAATTCGCCGGTTACAAAGAGCAATGTAATAATGAAAAGCTGGGGTTGGGTGCTTTTTGCTCAATTAGATCCCTGCAAACCTCACCTTACCCGTTTTTTAACACTGAAATCTGTTTAATATTTTTTATCTGATTAAGGCTTATCTGTTTTGTTTGCAGGCTATCATCCATCCATCCATCCATCCATCCATCCATCCATCCATCCATCTAGCCATCCATTCATCTATTCATCCATCCAACCACCCATCCACTCATTAACCCATCTCTCTGTGCATTTATTACTTTTTTCCATTTGTTTTTATTTGAACTGTAATTAGCAATAAAAATTATTTTTTTTGAAAATTGGAATAAATAAATAAATAAATAAATAAATAAATAAAGTGAAATTGATTGAAACCGAAAATAGGCATATAAAGTGTGGCAACACACTGGCCTTGTTTTTTATGGCCGTTCCCAGTGAAGTAGCTTGCCAATACAATATACAAAGAAAACCCAAATCCAAATTATGTGTAAGAACACAATAAAATTGTAAAAAAAATTGAAAACAGCATCTGGGATTCCCAGGATTCCCATCTAAGTACTAACCAGACCAGATGCTGCTTAACTTTAGGGATCAGTTAAGAACCAATGTTTTCAGCATGGTATGGCCATTCTCAATCTGTGCTCAAACTAATTATCTGTATAAAGAATAAGTATAAAACTTTCAAACATTCCCACCAAAGGTCATGGTGTTCATTTTGTCACATGATCTCTGACCTTGAAGAGCTTTCATGTACACTGCTAAATTTTAATGCCTCAACACAACGTTTGGTCCAAACCACAACAAGAACTTAGATACATGACAATCTGGGATTCCCAGAAGCAATTTTTATTTTTCAACATCGATCTTGTAATTACAAGTAATTTGGATTTCATTTATATTTTTTGGGACGCTTTGGTTTTGGTTTTGGTTTCGGTTTGTTATATTTTTTGGGACGCTTTAGTTTTGGTTTTGGTTTTGGTTTCGGTTTTGCTTTCGGTTTCGATCGGGCACGTGCTACTGTCTGTAATCGTTTTACACGGACTGTGGTTGTGGTAAGATCGGTGAATCTGCTACTTGCAATGTCTGTGGTTCTAATAAAACTGGAGAAATTATGAAGACTGGAAGGAACGGAAGAACTTGGAGGACTGGGGAGACTCGGAGGCCTAGGAGGGCCGACCAAGTTGGGAGAGCTGAGCGAGCCGGGAGTGCCGAACAGGCTGAAAATACCCAGCAATTTCTGAAAACCAAAACGACGGAAATTATCAACGAAACGAGGAGCACTGGAAGCACTTGGAAGACTACGAGAATTCGGAAGACCAGGAGGATAGGGAGGACTGGGAGGACTTGGAGGATGGGAAGAACTGAGAGTAATGGTAGGACCGGTAGAGCTGAGAGGGTTGGGAAGCTTCGGAGGACCGAGAGACCTCAAAGGGTCAGGAGGCCTGGGACGACCGGACTGCCTGGAAAGTCCTGGACCACTGCGAAGACTGGGAGTAATGGAAGGACTCGGAACACTGAGAAGCCTGGGAGAGCCGAGCAGGCTGAGAAAGCCTCGCATACTCTGAGAACTATAACGACCAAAATAATCAAAGAGACGGGGCAGACTGGCCAGACCTGTAGGAATGGGAGAATTCGGAAAGCCAGGAGGATAGGGAGGACTGGGAGAACTTGGAGGATGGGAAGAACTGGGAGTAATGGGAGGACCGGTAGCGCTGAGAGGGTTGGAAAGCTTGGGAGGACCGAGAGGTCTAGAAGGGTCTGGAGGCCCGGAAGGACCAAGAGGCCTGAAAGGGTCAGGAGGCCCGGGACGACCGGACTGCCTGGAAAGTCCCGGACCACTGCGAAGACTGGGAATAAGGGAAGGACTCGGAGCACTGAGAAGCCTGGGAGAGCCGAGCAGGCTGAGAAAGCCTTGCATACTCTGAGAACTATAACGACCAAAATAATCAAAGAGTCGGGGCAGACTGGCCTGACCTGTAGGAATGGGAGAATTCGGAAGGCCAAGAGGATAGGGAGGACTGGGAGAACTTGGAGGATGGGAAGAACTGGGAGTAATGGGAGGACCGGTAGCGCTGAGAGGGTTGGAAAGCTTGGGAGGACCGAGAGGTCTAGAAGGGTCTGGAGGCCCGGAAGGACCGAGGGGCCTGAAAGGGTCAGGAGGCCTGAGACGACCGGACTTCCTGAGAAGACCCGGACCACTGCGAAGACTGAGAACACCTGAAGGACTGGGAACACCGAGAGGACTAGGAGAACTGGGAAACCTGGTAATGGGTTTGTCAGGGACAGTGTCCTTGGCTGGTATCATGGCTGGTATTGTGGTATGTGCAGGTTCCTCAATCTTAGTGTCACCAATAGTGTAGCTTGAAACATTGTAAGATATAAACCGCCAACATTTGTATCTGCTTAGAACACACACCAAATGGTTTGCCTTCTCCAGTTCATTTGCAAACCAATCTCGGAAAATCAATTCTTTTTCAGAGGTATACCATGCCATGTCATAAATATCTCTAAATTCTGTCGAAAAAGATGTCAATCCTAGCCAATAGTCTGAAAAATAACCTAAAAGTTTTAAAACCTTTCTTTAATTAATTATAATTTATAATACCTTCATCTTTGTCAGTTACTTGTTTAAGAAAGTCATTAATTGATTTGGTATTTGCATTGACAAGTGGTAAACCTTTTTCCATGCACATACTAACACCGGCTGACCAAGTCAGTTTTTCTAAGTGATCAATATAGTAAAGACGATCTTCAAAAGTGAGAGAAAAGTTGAAATTATTTGCAATGATTATGAAAATTAATTGCAGATTGAAACTCATTTTAACTGCAAACAATATCTAATGTTGTTTAATCACCAGTCGAATGCGCATTTTATAGGGTAATGTGAGCATGAAACATTCTAAGAGTTAAACGACACATTTATTACATAATGAGCCAGCCTTTTTCTCAACTAGGTTTGTTCTGGAAGTCTGGAAAAATTGTAAATCATAATTTCTTGCCCTAGAAATATATTTTTATTTCATTTCTAGCTGTATTTACAAAATCTGGATTTTTCCTTCAATTTTGTTTTCTTTCTTTTGTAAAGTCAATGAAATGTAACCAACTTGAACATCATCAGTGCTCAACGGCCAAATAATTTGATTCTTGCTAGATCAGAGAATGGCGAGACAATTGCTGATCTAGATAATGGAATTGTTGGTTGACACAATTTTAGATCCTCATGATCCGAAAACTGGAAGTTGCGGATTCGGGTGTTTCTAAAACCTGAACCTCAGCTAACCTACAGTTTGTGCCCGGTATCTTGATGCGAAATTCGAACTGCGCACCCCATTCTGTGCAGACGATTTTCTATTTCCAGTTCTAATTTAGCCTAATGTTAGGCCTAAAATTGCGAAATAATGTAAATAAACCACAATACCCCGGTAATTTATGGCATGGTACTAAAATATTGCTGTTTTCTTTCATTTGTTTAGTATTATTTGGCCGAACATTAAGCTTAATCCTGCTAAATATGAACTGGAATTCCATTGGCTCTGGGTGAGGTTAGGTGAGGTTTCAGAAATGAATAAAAATAAAACGTAATCATCAAAAATCCAGTGGAATGCACATGGAACGAAGGTTCTTAGTGGCTGGCTCATTTTATAGTAAACAACGTGTCATTTAAATCTGAGAATGTTGTATGCTCACATTACCCTATAAAAGTACATCCGACTGGTGATGGTGAGTCAAAACCATTAGATATTGTTTGCAGTTGAAATGAGTTTCAATCTGCAATTAATTTTCATAATTATTGCAAATAATTTCAACTTTTCTCTCACTTTTGAAGATCGTCTTTACTATATTGATCACTTAGAAAAACTAACTTGGTCAGCCGGTGTTAGTATGTGCATGGAAAGAGGTTTACCACTTGTCAATGCAAATACCAAATTTATTAATGACTTTCTTAAACAAGTAACTGACAAAGATAAAGGTATTATAAACTAAAATTAATTAAAGAAATATTTTAAAACTAGTAGGTTATTTTTCAGACTACTGGCTAGGATTGATGTCTTTTTCGAGAGAAAGCTTAGATACAAACCTTCGTGTAGGAATCGACGACATGGCATGGTATAGCCCTGAAAAACAATTGATTTTGATTTTTTTTTATCATTGAACAATTGAGTATTCTATTTTAATCGAGTCAGTTAAATATTATGTACTTGATATTTAACGTCTACGTATATTCGTACGACCCTCATTCAATCCTCATTGATCGCAAATCGTGTATATTGCTTACATGTGTTTCACTTTACACTTTTACGAGATCGTTTGGGCCGTGCCTTTGTCAGATATTGTATTACTTTAATTATATTGGTTCGAAATCTAGGTATTTATGATAAGTCGTGTTGCGATCTTAAGATTGCCTAGGTTTAGCCCACATCGACTTTGTCAAGCCTAGGGCACCAATAGAGAGAGTGAGCAGGGGAAAAAGACAGACAAATGGAAATCGGACAAGCACTATGGTACCTCTATGATCTGTGTTAGGGAGATCAGAACATATATGTTTCATAAAACTATCATTGTCACCAGAAGATAATTATGTAATAGAAGATGATCACACAGCAGGTGGATTATAGCCCTGGCATCGGGGAAAACACAGAAGAAAGTGACAGTAGGCGCATTCAAAAAGGTTTAGACGATTTTAAACAATCGCTTAAACCCATTTAGACGAGCTTTTGAACGAGATTTTCGTTCAAAAGCTCGTGTAAATGGGTTTAAACGAGAAAAATATAAACGACCTAAATAGGTCGTGCAAATTTCCGTGCGACGAGTCTTCTCGTTCCAAACTTGAGTTGTTGGCAGCCATTTTGGCTACAACAATTAAAAATGTAAGTTTGGCAGTTAAACAATCGTTTATTTTAATAAATAAACGATTGCATTCAGAAACCAAACATTTCGTCTAAAATTTCGTTCCAAACGAAAATTTAAACGAATAGTTATTGAATGCGCCTAGTGAAAGTGATACTGGCCAACCAACAAGCCTTTGCCAGAGGCAGCATGGTACAGGCATACCAAATAAAGTTGAGACCTCATTTAGTGATCCAGACAGATTCCTTTTGGACAGGATCAATCCGAATGGTAGAGAAGAGGTGGAGACAAGACTCGAGAGCCCAACTCTTGCTAGCACGAATGGTGTCAACCGCCACCAGTTACAACCATAAACTTTTGTTTTAATGGCTCATTTTAACAAAATAGGTGGAGTACTGTTATGTATTATTGTACATCTACACCATTTAAATAATCTAATGGCCTCAGGCCCAAGTTAATATTATGACGCAGTCACGTGGAAATTGATCAAAATAATCAGAACCTAACACAAAATCTAACACAAAATGTAACACTAAATCTAACGTAATTGGTTTACGAAAACCAGTTGAGTTTCTAAGGGACTCAGGCCGAGTTAACCAGTTGAGTTTCTTAGGGACTCAGGCCGAGTTAACGAGTTGAGTTTCTTAGGGACTCGGGCTGAGTTAACCAGTTGAGTTTCTTAGGGACTCGGGCCGAGTTAACCAGTTGAGTTTCTTAGGGACTCGGGCCGAGTTAACGAGTTGAGTTTCTTAGAGACTCGGGCCGAGTTAACCAGTTGAGTTTCTTAGGGACTCAGACCGAGTTAGTAATATGCGAACAAGTAATACACATTGCAACAAAAAATACTGGTCTACTACATTAAATAGCTAAAGAATGCAATTTCACCTTTGAATACAACTCGTCGGAATTAATATTAACTATAAACCCGGGCTGAAATTCGAAGTAGTTTTACAACTAGTTAAATAAATCAAACCTCATCGCGTAGCAACATATACCAACTCACTAATTAGAAATCATGTAAAGCAACTACCATACGAACACTGAATAGACGAGAGAATGTAATGGCTGCCATTCGAATGGGAATAAGACTTTTCATGATCATTACATTAAAATAAAAGAAATACAAAAAAATCGAACCATCCAATCGGAATATTAAGGAAGCTGAATAACTAACCAAATTCTAAGGCAGTATCCACGAAAAACTACCAAAAACCGAATGATTTTGTCAATACTAAACCTGACTGCGTACGAACCGAACGTCGCCATCGCCATAGAAATCAGTTTGTACGTGATCTCGCGATCTAGCGACAATTAGATGACGCAAACAATAAAATTAAATGTTTTACTTGTTTATTGTTAAGAAAAATTTAAAAAAGAAAAAGGATCAACTAAAAACAAAACAAAACCAACAAACAACATTAAATTCGTCAACACTACTGTTGCAAACAACAAAAAGGAGATGGAAATTAATCCAAATCTGGTTTACCTGTTAGATGTTCGACTCTCCAAGGTGGGGGTCATGTCTAATCCTTCATGTCTGCTGCGAATTATACCTGGAAAAAACAAAAAGAGTTTTTAATTTAATTCTATTTTCTTAGGTAATTTGCGAACACTTATCTAAGAATCCTGGTTGGTGTTTATATCCCTTTAATCGAACCTGGACGCCTGGTCGTCTTCAGGAACCAATTATAAAGGAATTATTCATTAATCGTAATTCGTAATTCCAACCTGTGTTAACCGAGTGTCCATTTATGTTGTCTAAACTGTCGAAATCGAAGTAATTCGGGCGTTTCTATTCAATACCAAAATGTTACCGCTTATTCCCTAGAATTACTTTTACCTTTCTGTTTACCTCGTTATAGTCTTACCTAGTTTGGGTGAATCCATTTCCTCACTGTTAATCGATTTGTTCGAAATCTGGAACTAGTCAACCCGATCTCGAATGCTGCTTAATTTAAAGCCAAGAAATGGAAATATTGTTTGAATAATTCTCGAGTGTTATATACATGCTAATGAATCGATTTCTGTATTTACCTTGTGCTGTGAACGTCAAGGTTACTTAATACGTTTTAACTCCGGTTCCTCTTGTGTGCCGAGCCGCCATTGCTTTTCGGTCGCGCCCGGTCTCGAGTTTGGGGTGACCGATCTCATTTGCCATGTTCCTGCTAAATTTCGAAAACCAATTACATTTTTATTTCAGTGTTATAAATGGAATGTTTGTTTCATTTAAGATTTCATACAATAAAAATAAAAGATTTGTCACCCACCATTTGATCAGAATGAGCCCGGATTATTTCATTTCATTATAAATCCTCATTAGCACAGTTTGACATCCATATTAAAATTGATTAACTGAAACTTATTGTTCTTTTTTTCTACAAATAGTTTAGACTTCTTAAACAATTTCGTATACACAAATTTTGCAATAAATACTAAACCAAATAATACAGACAGCAGAATAATTGCAATAAATGCAATGACATCTAACAAGAACTACTAAAAAAAAAATTCAATTCCTCTCAAGCACTTCTTAAGCAATCTGCACTATCATTCTTAGTGATGTATTCGATCCAATGAACCGCTTGGTTGAGACGCAACACACTAAATACGCTACAACTTTACCTTTCGTTTAGTATTTCATTAACTGCCTCGAGTATACTGGCTTCAGAAATATTATTCAAATCCACATTGCAACGTTGGCAAGCTTACTGCTTTTGTACTTGTGTTTTTCGTGTCGACACTGCTGACAGAAGGTCAGTGGTAGATAAGATTTCTGGATTTTTTTGTTTTTTGGATTCGAAGGAAATCGTTTATTCTAAAAAGGTGTTGGTTTTTGATTTCTTCAGTTCACACAAGCATTATGATCCAGAATTTGTTCTGGCAATTCTAACTTAGGGTTTAGCTGAAGATGAAATTTCAGAGTTCATTGAGAATTTCATCAATTTTAATGGATAAATGAAGTAATAAATTGGCAAAATGTTGTCAAATCCAGTGGTGGCATCTCGTGCAACATTTAGGGTTAATGCCAAGTCAACCCACCATTATACCACCATCGCATGATGTCTGGCCTGCATGGGTTTGGTTAATAAAAACACAATAAAACAACTCTTTAGGCTTTTAATCTAAGGACCCAGGCTCGATGCTCAAGCGAATTAACTTGTGACTAATTTTCTTGTTTAGAAATTCCGTACCAAGTTTGATTTTGCAAGGCAACAATAGATCGTGCAGTTGTCAGGATGGCCGAGCGGTCTAAGGCGCTGCGTTAAGGTCGCAGTCCAGTTATTCTGGGCGTGGGTTCGAATCCCACTTCTGACAATGTGTATTCATCAATTTGAAACTTTTTTTATTCTAATTCATTCTAGCCAAAGACATCTAGATAAATCACCCAATTGATTTTGTTGCCCCAGGCCCCACGATTCTGGAAGGACCCCAGCACACGTAGAAAGGCATTGTTTTTACATATGAAAATGCAATTTGTGTGCAGTTTTTACCTTTTTAGAAGTTTCTAGGTCCAGCTTATGAAATGTTAACCCATGTGTGCCTACTTTCTAGGAGATTTGCTATAATTCTAAGGAAATTGCTTGGGAAGTTTTTCCAAAAAAGAAATGTTAAGGAAAACAGATCGTGCTATTGCTAAGATTGAGATAAGTTCCCAAGACTTGCCAAACAACTAATGTGTCTGTATGTGACAGTTAGGAAACCGTAGTTATGAATGTTGTCACCAAGGTACGCTACGCCATCGAAGCGTGCAATATTTGAACGTACATAAAGAGTCCAAAGACTGAAATTGTTGCAATAAAAGATGAAATGTGCGATTAATAATCGCACATTAAAGTGATTTACGGGAATTTATATATTCCCTTGTATATGATATAACGAAAATGATGGATTACATGGAATGAGCCTATCTAACTCGCAATCGCAATCAGTTGATTTGCTTGTAAAAATCAATTAATAAATAACGACTTATACAATTATGTGTTCAGTCAAACTAGCAGGACGAAAAATTGAATTAATTTCCCGACTGAAACTCATTTTGAATGGCCAAAAGAAAATTATTTTGTCACATAAGCATAAAATGCCTACAATTTTCTGCTTCCTAAAAAGAAGAAAAAATATAATTATTGTATGAAATTTAGAAAGCTTCAATCGAAAAAAAAATGACTTTGCCTCCTATGAGGTTTGAACTCACGACCCCTGGTTTACGAAACCAGTGCTCTACCACTGAGCTAAAGAGGCGATTGTGGGAGTGAGTTTAATCTCTCTTGTTGTGTTTTGCTTAATCTACCGGCTGCGTCCAGTATCTTGATGCCAAATTCAGACTCTCTTATGTTTTGCACACAAAAACACAAAAGGTTATTAAAATTGTTTATTGCACATCAAATTGGCCAAAAAAGAGAAGCTGAAAGCAACACAAAAGAGAATGATGAATGATGAATAAATTGTAAGCTACTTTGTTTTCTAGTGCTTGGGCCACCCCGCAGTGACCCAACCCAATATCAACCGCTGACCATTAGGCCGAAGGACTGCGTGGGCACTGGGCAGCGACGATCATCGCTATTTAATGATGAGCTCTACTGGGAGAAAACTGCCAATGCCATTGAAGTTGCAATTTATTTTATTATTTTATTTTATTCTTTGGGTTTTTTATTTTATTTTATTATTTGGGTTTTGTATTTAATTTTATTATTTGGGTTTTGTATTTTATTTTATTCTTTGGGTTTTTTTTATTTTATGTCTAATATTAAGCCACTAAACCTAAAGCCACTAATGCACAAAAAACAATACTTAAACATTTCGAAAATGGCGGGTCATCAAAATCATCAAAGTCAACCAAATCATTGAAAAAACAAGCAAGATATAATTTTTTTAATTAATGCATTGAACCGATTTCTCGGGTCCCTTGCGATTCGTTATAACGAGTTTCAACTGTACTTCCAAAAAAAAATTCCACACTCCAAGAAGAAGAATATATTAGTAATAGGTACAACGTCCAAATTTAGTAAACAGCAAAAACAACCAACTGCGAATGTGTGCGAGGCGATTTTGATTTTTGGCGCTCTTTAGCATTCATTCTATTATGTAAAAAATATATTGCAATTATATTACAATAGGCGCATTCAATATAAAATTGATTTCCGAAATCGTGATTTTCTTGATTTTCTGAAATCAAAGGAATCAGA
>JAQIXU010002016.1:0-13970 GCA_034701245.1 Strigamia transsilvanica | reverse complement strand
TCAGGGGGTGTAAAGTCCAACTCTCTACCTCCACGTGGTCACCCCTGGATAAACTGAGCACATGAACTTGTCTCAGTCGAACCAGAAGAGAGCTCTGGTCATTTGTAAATGTTTGTCATTGTTTCTAGTAGTATTGTAAGACCATATTCCCCCACATGAATGTGGCATTTACGTTTTAATTGTATTGTAAGACCGCATTCCTTACATGAATGTGGCATTTACATTTTATTTGTATTGTAAGACCGCATTCCTTACATGAATGTGGCATTTACATTTTATTTGTATTGTAAGACCGCATTCCCTACATGAATGTGGCATTTACAATTTGACAATTTATTCCCACATTCCACTATGAATGTAGCATTTACATTTTCCAATATGTTTTCCAAGAAAATATTTTCGAAATATTCGTTGGTATTCAGTTCCTAGGGTCTGTTTGTTAGTTTGATTTGTAATATACTGTAATGTAATATACTAGTGCAAGAATAGTTTTTTTGAAAAGCATCTGGATCAAGAATTGATTTGTTGTATAACTTGGTGAAGGTCTGTTCGAACGACCATCTGGTTGAATTGTTGTGTGTCCTGTTGATGGCTGGTTGTCACTGCTCTCGTTGGGTGGGCCATTTGTTCGTGAACATGGTACCTCTTCTGCATCTGAATGGGCAAACCTGTCTTGGATTGTTTTAACATGTTTGTGTTACATCTTGCAGAGCGTCAATTTTTGTACTAATTCCCACTACTGGCCTGCAGTAATTAATCCAACTTTATTTTCATAATCAATGCAACCTTGTGGGCATGCAGCTATTTTTATTTTCACTGATACTGTATCTGCCATTTTGAAATTATCGTGCAAGCAACCGTAGCCTTGTCAATAATCGCTATGGTATCAGCTTGTGCACTATTAAAAATTTGTGTAAATAAGCTCCTTTTAGGGTGTTTATATGGTGTCATAAATTTCACCTTTTCTGATGGTGTTTTAAAAACATCTGAATAATAATGATCCTACGTTAGACCATTAATAACACCTTTTTGGAAAATAAAGGGGGGTCGAAAATAAAACTTTAAAGGTGTAATATTTACATATCAAAATCACAATAATGCCTTCATTGGGTAAACAGTCAAGGATATACGGGACATCTAATGGATGGTTTGCGTTCCCGAATCGATGTAGGTTTGCTTCTGTATGTGGGGGAAAATGTGTTCCTTCACGCAACACTTGAATTTCTCGAACCAAGATGATTCAAAAGCTGCGTACATTTCCAACAATGATTCACTTGAATCAGAATCAAGTAATCTCAACATCATCTTTCAAAACTTTAATGTCACAAGCATTTCCTCCATTTTTCTTGAGCCAATGTCTAACATCTTTAAGTAATGATTTTGGGCTCGATGCACTGCGAGCCAGTTCGATCATCGATTCGCCTAAATCGACCAATCTCCTCCTTCTGAAAAAAACAAATTATTTTAGTGAATTAATTTTTTGCTAAATTGGAAAATTCATCCCCAATTTTGGACTATTAATCCAAGCCCCAACAAACTGAACTAAGACAAACCCTTTGGATTCGTTGGCTGCATTTCTGAAATATTCACTACTCACCTTTTTTTTTTTTTTTTTTAAATTGTTGTAGAACCGGGGAAAACACCCCACGAATCTACCAAGATATTTTCTATGTGTCATTGTCATGTCATAACAAGTGATCGATTGATTGATTGCTTGCTCATGACTGTCACATGTTAAAGACCATTTGATTTAACATTTGAATGCCGTCACCGGCATCCCATCGAGTATGTGGTAGACTAATTTCAATGCTGCATGCACCAAAATCTCTTTTACCTGGCGAATTGAGGTGACAAAACTTTCCTTTGCTGCTTTCTCCACCTGCCGAAGAAAGAACGCTCCATACTTATTCTTGACTTGAGATGTAATTAGCTCTCCTAATGAGTGGGTTAAATTAAGGTCTGAATAGGCGATGGTTTCGAACAGTCGTGTTTGGCTAACCCAATCCAAATAAAAAGGGTATCCTGTTCCAATGGCAATGGGTAGTTAATTATACCATCTGGCACTAACTTGTCAATGAGTGAATTTACACACGTAAGCTCCTTGAGGCGCGGTTTCTAAGGCAACAGTTCATACAATTTTGGGCAATTTTTTATCGTAATTATCTCGTCTTTATCGAGCTCTTTTAGTGTTGACGAAAATGGATCTACTGTTGCCGGCATTAGCTTAGCTCGAGTAACATTGATTGCAGTAGTATTTGTTCTAGGAATATTTGGTTTTATCTCGGTCTCTGTAATTGATGATAATGGCGCATCTCCGCTTAGTGGCTCTGCTAGTTTAGATAAATTTTGAGCCGATATAAATAGCTGGTGGTTGAATTCATCAGTCGGTGAACCTCGAAGTGAGTCCATCGATGACATTGAAGATTCATCATCGGTCAATGACCCCGACTCCGAAACAACAATATTGTGTGTGTTATATCCTCAGTCGTGATGTGTTCCCGGGACTGTGGTGGTTTAAGAGGTGTTGTTTTATTCATCTCCAATGTGATGATGAATAATATCCTCTCACTTACAACTGTCTGAAATAAATGTTACATATTGATTAAACGATTCGCTTATATGAGTTTCATCAAAATATCTGTCACGTAATTAAAAATTTTCTTATTTGAAAAATTCTTTGAGTTATTTAAAATAGAAATTAAATTGTATTTTGTATTAACTCATACGAGTGATTAATGTAAGATTGTTACTTTCACATAATTTTTGGATTCGTTGGCGGCATTGTTTAAGTAGAAATGGTAACGTTCAAAGCCATTGTGAAAAAATCTTTTTCCATTTATCGTTTCTTTATGCAATTTGCCAACACATCGGTAAATGCCATTAGGCCGAGACTTAGATTCCACAAGACAAAAAGCATACTGGTCATTTGTGAGGATGTCGGGGTTATCCTGTGTCACAAAAAACCAAAACATTGTAATCTCGAAATAAACACTCATTTGTAAGTGAAAGACAAATTTTGTCTACAACTAAAATAACAGATACATAAAAACACACTGCGCAATCGCGCTACAATGATGTATTCACAATAAAGATTCGCTAATCACAACAATTATCCCTTTCTGATTCCATCAGTGTCTTCACACTCTTTTCCGAATCCGATTGTGCCGTAATGACTTCCGAGTTTCTCTCCACTAAGACGTTTTGTCAAGAAGTCTGCGCGCTGTTCTTTCCCGCACACGTGGTTCAGATCGATTTTCCCTCGTTCCATATGTTCCTTCTAGATGTGGATTCTTTGTAGTACGCATTTAGCGCGTTTTGTGTTCCTTTTACCGTTTATCTGCTGGCAATCATTTTGGCTATCGCACCATACGGTCATTGTTGACATCTCCCGTAACACAACACCATATCTGTCATGTCTCTTTCTGGATATTCCTCCATTTATGGTAGTAGAATTATTAGGATTCCCAGTAGATCACCCATCCACTTACTGATTGAAACTATTGCTGCTTAACTAAACTGACCTGAAAGAAACTGTAATGAGCATCAGTCAAGCTGAAGATTGATTTCTCAATGATTCCCATCACTTATGGGAATAACAGTTACAATAACTTTCCCATGTGACTGTCCCTATTTACTATTGCTGGTCCTATTCATCCAGTTTTACGGTACTCCTAATTTTTCTTGTCGCGTGAACCACTTCGTCGCCAATACAAATCCTGTTCGTCACTGGAGATTTAGATTTGGGCTAAACTTCTATCCTTATGTCAATCCGTGACGGACAAGGAATCCTACTGGGCTCTTATGTAGTGTGCTCTATGCGATCGATCGCTCAGAGTTGGATCTAGTCTGAGCAATACTGGACCAGCTTTTGGTGAGCTGAAATCTGAAGTGGTGAATGTCATCGGTCAATCCTTGGTTTTTTGTTTTCCATGGGGTGATTTTAGACTATGTTTCCAGTTCCAAATGTGTTTTCAGACTGATTTCTCTTATTTCCTACCACTTAACTTCTCTACTATCACCCTTTAAGTAATTGCCCGTATGGTGTGTTGACTTTTTTATTTTTTAATGGGAAAACTTTCCCGCACGACTCAGTGACATCCGGGTCACCACAAGCGTTAACTATCAAATTTATTCAAATATTATGGTGGCGTCATTATCGCGTAGCATCATGAAATTACAATGGAATTGTGGTGCAATGCAAATAGCTGTGAACATAGCAGTTGGAACACTCATCAAGCTGTGATTTAATATTAGAGTCTACAGAATGTGATGGCCACTTTTTTGTTTTATAATGTCTTCATTCAATATTTCATGTCTGCAATTTCCGTATTGTTTTGCGATATCTTTATGTTTTTTAAATCTCTCATTGTACACTTGAACTAACTTGTAAGATGGTTGGGATATAGCATTAACCTTTCCTATTATATGTCAGGAAGTGGATCTCAAACATCAGAAAATCAATCCATGTGTGATTCTAACAAAATCCTTTCATAAATTTTAATTGTTTTAATTTTCTAAAATCAAATTCCATATTTCAGACATTGCCTTGTACGTACTCAAAGGCAAAGAACCAAAGTTGCTAGTTGCATCTATCTCGGATGGAATAAAATTTATGAGTGATTTTCTGTTATGAATATCGTGTGTTGAACATTCTGCAATAAGTTTTGCTGTCAATCCAAAATATATTGAAAATCAGCCACTGAATGATTATATTTGGGGTAACAAAGTTTCCTGCTGCGGTAATCCCGGTTTTTATCTAAAATAATTCACCGTCGAAATGCCAATTTGGCCTTAAACTCTGGTGGCCAGTTAATTGTCTAGGGTTAAATTAACAGAAATGCAAAATATCGAAGTAAAACGTGAATACCTTTATTCTAATGAAATACATATTGATATAATTAAGTAATAAATGAGAAATGGAATAAAATGAAATAACACACGGTGTTGCGCCAAAAACACACTCACGATCTTCTCAATCCTGGTTCGATGGGGCTCCGGACACTCACGGTTAATGGACCCGTTCTGAACTACTTTAAGAGTTTAGATATTAAACACTTTACTTCCGAAAATGGTGACGTAAAGGCGGCGATTGTTGAACGATTTAACAAGACACTGAAACAAAAGATGTGGAGGTACTTCATCTTTAAACGAGCCCATCATTATCTGGATGTGTTGCAATCCATTTTGGATTCATACAACAATACCATACACCGCACTATCGGAATTCCACCTAATGCTGTTAATCATTTAAATCAGAAACAGATTTACGATAGATTATATCGTACATCAAATAGAAACGAAAGGAAAAAACAAATATATAATTTCAAAGTTGATCAACAGGTTCGGATTAGCCGAACCAAAAGCACAGTCCACAAAGAATATGAGAGGTCATGGAGCCTGGAAATATATTTTATTCAAGAAAGACTTTATCACGGAAACAGAGCAGTGTACAGACTGAGAGATTTTTATGGTGAGCCATTGAAAGGTACATTCATTCTATGAGAATGAACTTGAGCACGTGATTAAAAAGAATAAAGAATTGCATGCGGTTGAATCCATTTTAAAAGAAAGTGGAAAAGGCCGTAAGAAACAATATCTCGTCAGGTGGTCTGGATATACGTCGTAGTTCGGATTTCGATAGTTGGGTGGCTGCTAAAGATTTGGAAAATTATCCACCAAATTAAATAGAACGCGTTTGATCTTTTTTATATAAATTTATTTTGGATTAAGATTTTAGTTTTTTTAGTACAAGCTTTGTAATTTAAATTGAATAAATAAAAAATATTTAATAAAATAAGTAAATAAATAAAAAGTGTCTAACATTTTCAACAGTCGACTTCATAGTGTCCAGGTTCGAAAGTTAGCATTTCCTTTGGGTCTTTATCTTCGAATATTACCCGCATCAAAGGGCAAAATGGAAAGAAGCAATAGTGTTCTTGAAACGGAATGATCAAATTAATTTGAGTTTCAAAATTTGTATACTACAACTACAGGAAGTGAATCATTAACTCAAAACACATTATGTTAAATGATAGGTTTAGCCAACTCAAATTTATTAAAAATGATGATGAGGGGATATTATCAATTACAATGACTCCCCTTACCACTCATCACCATTTTGAATAAATTGACAAACAAAAAATAATAAACAAAAATAATAAAATTTAATGATTTATTTTACCTTTTAAAATTTACAAAGATTTTTATATTCGAATTGAGTGGTGTCATGACACTGCGATTGGGTCGGAGAAACTGGTTGTCATCGTTATCCGGGATATAAAAAGTCGTAGGGTTCGAGGAAGTGTTCGGATTCGTCGGTACAATCCATGGGTGGATGGGGCCTTTCTATCAATTGCAAAATATAGTTAGCAGACTCTATGCAGTCGAGCTGGTGCTCGCGGCCAAGTTCGAACTCGCAGCCGCGAATTTCAGCAATCACGTGGGGCAAGTCAACGTGATTTGTGTTTTCATATTGGATTTTCGAAAAGCGTAGGTTCTGCAGCCGCAAAACTATATTTCGGTAGATTCCGCGCTCGATCTGACCAGATCGAAGCAGCGCGTTTGCCGACGTGAGACCGCGCACTTCTTTGTAATCTAAGTGGGGAAAGTCGACAAGGTGGACCGCAGGGAAATCGCCATCGTAATTCTGTGGATTGTGGATGGCTTCGCCGTTTTTCATGTCCGCGTCATGGTTCATGTCCGCATCATGGGGCGTGACAATGTTGATATTGATATTGGGTGGTGGGGGCGAATGGGGTACATACACAATGCCGGCATCCTCGTCAAAGAAGAAATTCAGGGGATCGGGGTAGTTCTAGTTTCCTTGAGCCATTGTTACTGAACTTACGGTGGATTGAATCGTTTTTGCGTTGGATCAGAGACTGGAACGTTCGGTGTGCTCTGGGAAATCGAAATGGCCGAATGGTCAAATTGGAATGATTGTGTGTCTACACGTGGCGTTTGGTCTGCATTTAGACAAATTTTGGACCAATCACAACATTGGCCAGCGCAGAACGTACACCTTGCCTGTCGCAGGGAAGCCATTAATTATCATCAAAGTCGTCGGCGATTGCTAGTCGTGACTCTGTAACTACAATAGGCACGAGATCCTTAAAGCGTATGATAGGAGTGCGGTCAGGTGGAGATGATGAAACCACCGTGGCAGCAGGAGAATCCAAATCATCAATATTAGTGCTAGCTAGATCTCGAATTAAAAATAATAAAAAGATACAATGATAAAATAATAAAATAATAAAATTAAATATTTAAAAAAAATAAATTAAAAAAGACTAATAATACTAGCAATAAAACAAATTTAAAAAAAGAAATATATTCCTTACATCCAGCAATGTATCCGCAGCCAAATGCTAGCCCTAGAAGTAGGGCAAGTAAACAGATAAAAGCATGTCTACGCAAGACTCGAATCGTAATTACACTGTTATCACCACGCAACTGTTAAATACACATATATCCATTATAATAAAAATATCATTTGTTTTAATAGAAGCAATAATTTTAAACTACTTTCACTCTATCAATATTGGTGTTAGCTTCACATACTATTACTGTAGCAGTGGTAACAATATTCTCTACAAGTGAAAGTGATGCACGAATGGCGGAGGGATTCTGAAAAAATAAAGCAAAATTAATTAATGAAACAATAAATAAACATACGAAATACAAACCGTGTAGGTACAGGAACTCTAGTCCAGCCGCCACAACCCCACACAAAATAATGCTGAGGAAGAAAACCCTCAGGCAGCGCCTGTGAGACTTCCTAAAATAACAATGAGCATAATTAAAAAATTGAAAAAAGCGTAAAACATAAACATGTACATACCCGGCATCTTGCCTTGCTGCAGTATCAGCTTGCTGGATGGGCTTGACTGCATCACCATCAAAAATGAATGAGAAAGGCGTGGCAGATAACGCCGACGAAGAGGAAGAAGCCGGAGAAAGATGAAAAATAGAATTTCTCAAAAGGAGGGAAGACCACCTTTTAGTGCTCGAAAAAGAAGAAATTGGTGGTCGTGGGTAACGCCGGTGACGGAAGGATGTTGGGCGTAATAATCGGCGGCGATTTGGTCGAGGTATGCTAAATCTAAGTCTGTTTCGAATGCGTCCATAATGGGTGTTTATATAAAAACTAATCAGCGGTTACACATATATTGTTAGAGTAATATAAAAGTAGGAGGGAAAAAAAGAGATAATAGTTTTAGATATGTTACAAGTTGAAAACTTGAGCGTCTTGCGATGGCTGGGTTTGCATGTCTGCGGTTTTGGTTGTGTCGAGAAGGCGGTTGATGGTTTCTACGCCGCTAAAAACCACAGAATGAGATCCTCCAGGATGGTTGTCGCCGTCGAAATCGAACGTTACTCGACACATGGCTCGTGAAATTGCGTCCTGCAGTTTGATCAGCTGGTATTACTGTTCGATAATCATCAACAGTTGCTTCTCTTTCTCGATCCTATGGGTCAGCAGATCCAATGGCTGCACACTCGACTTGCATACGAAAATGACGGTTCCTCCATCCGCTACGATTTGTTCGGATCCAGTATCGAGCTCGTTGATTCGTTTGATCTGTTCGTTTAATTTTGCCCACGACTGGACGAAAGTGTTAAAACTTTCAGGCTGGAAACAAACGCCCGTATGGCTGGGGAACCGAATGCCCTCCGCGTTCAATATATATTTTCTGATATGTATGTAAATTTTCTCTTGAAATTTTGATATCTGACAAAATAATTCGCCTCATCTGGAAACACGAATCATGTCTTCGACCTAAAATTTTCATCGTACGAAGTTTTTAAGTTTAATTACAATCATTGTGTCACAAAGCTTATGCTAGACAACTGATCGGAATAAGAGCGGCTTTTATTTTTACGATCAAAACGACATACATACGATGACAAATGAGATAGTTAGCACTGTGGCTATAACTTTGACTCTTTTATTACCCTTGGAATAGACTAATGAATTGAAACTGGGGAGAAAAAAAAACAACAACTATGTCATACAAAAACAAAATAACATTTATTAAAAAAAACTATAACAACTATACAAAGCAAGAAAAACAATAAAAAATACGAGTAAGTGTAATAACTAGTAAATTAAGTAATTAAAAACAAGAACAGAAAAAAATAGAAAAACAAAGAATTTTAAAAAAAAATATGTCCTTTTAAAAGTAGTGTTCTTCTTGGAGAGGAAAGGTTTCTTAGTCCTCCGTGTTTTCATCAGAGGTAAACTGGCGTAGGAGGGGGAGGAGCATTCCCCATCTCCAGATAAACTGGAGATGAAGGGGGAGCCGGGGTCGGGTGAATAGATACGTCACATGACGACCGAATGACTGCCGACGCTGTTGTTACCGGTTGCATTGGTTTAGATGCTTCGTAAAACGCATCGAACTGCCGAAATATGCTCTGATCAAGCTTGCCTGGTTCTCGTATTGGAGCCATTGTACAAATGGTAAAGTAAAATTAAAACCAAACGTTGGCTGGATCGTTTGTTTTTGAAATATGATGTGATGACATTAGATTACACATGGGGACCCGTGAACATTGTATCGCAGTTAAGAAAGTTGATCATGCATTCCATATGTGCCCAAACCAAAACATAAAGTATAAACAAAGTTGCGAAAATAAATTTAGCAATTGCATTTGAACAAAATGTAAATGTAAGTAAATAACACACAATATTGAACAGATACTGTATATACATTTTATAGATATTTTATTCCACCTTTTACAAACTTCATTTGCGTTTTTAGTTTTTATTTCTTTATTAAAACAACTTTTAGAAAAAGCAGTCAATGACATATCTTTTGTAACAACCATGAGGTTCAGCCTAGATAGGATGCGTAACTTATGAATTACATTAATAGACTAGTCTGAGCGAAGGTAAGAACAGTAGAGTATGCAGGGAAGCCGAAGGAAACAGAAGTGAGTAACGACCTAATTCATCGACCTCTTCCTACACTAGTTCGAGTTGGAACATGACCTTAAACACCTGCATGTAAATGCTAGACTATAAAAATATTGTTTATGACAACCGAGACATTCATACTCTATATAGGAGCTGACGTGGGCAGACTGGTCTATAAATTGGGGTCATGCACAACATGACGTCAAGAAGGATGCAAGGAGCCTTATAGAGGCTGTATACTACTGTCAGTTGTCAGGTATGGGTGGTGTAATTCAGGCGTCATGTGCAAGTCAGACGCCTGACATTTAGGTGTCAGGCGTCAGGTGTTTGACTTACACCTGAAGTCTAATATTTAGGTGTCAGGCATCAAGTGTAAGTCAGACACCTGACGCCTGATGCCTGACACCTGACGCTTGACACCTAAATGTCAGGCGTCAAGTGTAAGTCAAGACACCTGATGCCTGACGTTTAGTCCATCCCGCTAGTTGCATCTACCTCGGATGGATGGTGTGAGTGTTTGGAAGGTTGACGCATGGTCAGGGGAAACCACGTATTTTGATGTTTTCACCATTTTCTAAAATAACTAGTAAAGAGCACAGATTACAAGGATATGGGGCAGTATTTTAAAAACCAAATCCACAACTATTCATATTTTTCAAAGCTCACAAAACTGACACTGGTTGCTCTTCATAAAAATTATTCTGTACTTTATATTTTCATCACTATTTGTTTGATCACTTGTTCAGCATTAGCACTTCTATCTAAGCATTTACATTGTATACTACACAGTTGTTGCAGAATGACAAGAAAGAACAATTGAATAAAATGGTAAATTTTTATTATGTTTTAATTTAAAAAAAAAAAATCTAATTTCACATGTAAAATACAATTTCGAGTCTCGATGACCTTGACATTACTAGTGGTAACGTCGTGATAACGTTCGAAATTCTACGTCATAACATTACGTATATATTTTCATATAGTATATATTTCACAGTTTTTCTATCTGACAGGAAACTGTTCAAATTTATATTTCCTCGTCCTTTTGCGATTAACGTGGCTCTTTTTTTTGCCGTTGTCACTTCAATTTCTGTTTCAATAAAGTCAGAAAACATTTCTTTTTGACAAGACATGTGTGGTTATTTTTTATACAATAAGAAAAAACAATTAGTTTCAAAATATCGAATTGCACAAAATTTGCAAATCTTGCATGGCTGGTGGTATCGGTGAGGCCTGGACACTGGCGTCTTTGCTCGCTATGGCAGGACAGATGAATGCTTGACTGATGGCTGCGGGGTTGGAAGCAGGTCCTGGTGGTTGCGGATCAAAGTCAGCGTTAAAGTCACACCCGGCTTGGAGGATCCTGTGTGAAATTACGGTCTGCAATTTCACCAATTCGGTCCACTGCTCCAAAGAAAGGACAATTTGCTTCTCCTTAGCAACTCGACGAATATATGGCTAATGGTTGAACCTCTGACTTGCAGATGATGGTAGCAGTACCGCCGTCAGAAATAATTTGCTCCGTACCGGCTTGGAGCTGGCTGAAACGGTTCAGCTGCTTGTTAATTTTAGGCCATGATTGCACAAAAGATTGGAAACAATCAGGGAAGAAGCAGACACCGGTACGGCTCGGATAATGCAGGCCCTTCGAATTAAGACTAAACTTTCTGATGTGGACGTAAATTTTCTGCTGATAGTCTGAGATTTGACAAAAAGAAATCACCCCTTTTGGGTATCTGCTTGCTGAATTGTCATTGTTCATAATGCAGGGAAATGAGAAAAACTGAAATCGTGAGAAAAAAATATAGTAAAAGCATATTGTTTTAATAATAATAAAACTTACCAATGTAGAAAAATTATGTAGACTACTGTGCTTGACTCTGGTTGAGACTCAGATGGCTGTGGAAAATCTAAAATTGAAGCTCGTATTTATACAACTTTTTGATCATAAAAAAAAAAAAACAGTAATTTATTATCTCTGTGACCTACTTTTAAAAGATGGACAAAGATATAAAAAACTGTACATGAACAAAGAAAATTTGGGCAATTTGGGCCTATATAGAGGATGAATGTCAAAATATCATTCTAAAATAGTTTATTTCAACTAAATCTAGATATAAATGGTTTATTTTAGCTAAATTTAGATATAAACGGTTTATTTTAACTTAACATAGATGAAAAACAAATAATTTCTTCTAAATTTTTATATGAAACAACATTTTGAAAATTAATTTTTGCTGTAAAATGTTTTATTCCAATTGAATTTCCATAAAAAAAGGTTTATTCTAGTTACACTTTGCAATTTTTTTAGAAAAAAAAAAACAAGTGGAGAAGGAAAATTTGGTCAATGCACCTCAGCAAGGTTAAAATATTCAAATAGGCCATAAGAAATCGAGGTTGAAAAACAACTGGCGGAGAAAGCAATTGTAATAAACTTGCTTTTTAAAGATGGAAGGATTAGAAAATTGTAAATGCATTGAATTAAAAACAATTATTTTAAAGTTTATCATAAAATGTCATTGTAAAACAACTCTTATTTCAACTAAATTTAGATATAAAAGATTTATTTTAACTAAACTTAGGTATAAAATGGTTTGACTTCATCTAAATTTCCATATGAAACAGTTTTTTTAAAAACAACCTCCAAATAAAACAACTTACTCCATTAAAATTTCCCCTAAGTTTGACATAAAATAAAAGGTATAACATTGACCTGAAAAAACAAACACAAAGATGTGACATTAATTTCGAAAACATGTCTAGCTTTTTTTAAAATTTTTTCAACTAAAATGAAAAACATATCCAAGTTTGGGTTTTCTCATAAAAAATATCCTCGAAACTTTAGGATATAAAGGGGTAAAAGAGCGAGAGAGAAGTCATACACTACATTCAAGCAGAAAAAAAGAACATGGCAGAAGTTCCAGCAATTGTAGTTGCCGACATATCCGACGACGACGAGCAAATCATAGAAGTGGCACACGATCCATCACCCTCTTTGCTGCAACCGCCCAATTTGTTCCACAATGGGGTACAATTTTTCCCAGACATGTCGTCGGAAGACGAAGAAGATGAGTACGAAACAGGCTATGTCAATCTGCCCAACATAGATGAACGATCACCGTCGTGTCCGATATGTACACATGAATAAGAAAGTACGTTAGATTTTTGTTTGTTTTCATTTTTGGATTTCAGTTTAATTTGTATTTTTATTTGTTAGATTTGGTCGTAGGGTAATTTGGTTTGAAATAAATGTAGGCGAATTAATAATGTCGATAAAATAATTAAAAAATCTGAAACAACCAGGTTATTGTAGTAATAAAATGGTGGTTTTAATTTTGATTTTTAAATTCTGTGAATTGGGAGTAAGGTCGGCCATGTTGGGTTGGACAGAGAAGCACTACCCAGTGAGCGGCGCGAGCCCGGATAGGGTGTGGCCTGCTGTTAGAGTCAATGAGAGTTCATTTTATTGTCCATAGCCTGAGGCCAATCGTACATAACAAGTTGTACCACTTCAAAATGATTATCGAGATGCCGCAGATCAAACCGTTGCTTGTTGCTATCATGAACCTTCTTGATATTAACAATGGCTGTTTGACGTGCCTCGGCCAACAAACTCAACTGTTCCAGACGAGGAAGGTCTTCGACTAAACTTTCAATATGGATTTCATTTGGCGAAATGAGTGGTTGAAAACCATACAACAAATAAAATGGTGAAAACCGCGTTGTCTTCTGTTGGACGGTATTGATTTGCAACAGAACGTTTGGCAACAATTTATCCCAATCCTTGGAATTGTCCAATGCCATCTTCTTCAAGGTACTCATCAAGGTGGCGTTAGCACGCTCCACTAGTCCATTTGACTGAGCATGGTATGGTGTTGTTGGCACATGCTCAATCCCAAAACTTAGCAAAAAAAGACTGTGTTTGCTGACTTGTAAAACACGTTCCATTATCTGAGATGTACGTCCTCGGTGGGCCGAAGGTGAACACAATGTCGTTCTCTATTGTATGAATAACATCGGCTGCGGTAAGAGAACAAGTCGGTCTTGCCAA
>JAQIXU010002015.1:0-13972 GCA_034701245.1 Strigamia transsilvanica | reverse complement strand
TTATTGCAAAGATGTTACTTGCAAAAATTTCCTGATTGTTTTTGATTATCTCATAATTCCACACACACTGGTCAATTGAATTGTTTTAGAGCACTTCGGTTGGACATTCTGTTGTAGTCCTGGGTGGCTCAGTTGGTAGAGTACCTGTCTGGCAAGCAGGGGGTACCGGGTTCAACCCCGCCTCAGGACTTCACACTAAATTGTTCTTTCAGGTCATTAAATTGGTAGGATATAATCAATGATTTGTTTGTGATAGGAGATTTAGTAAAAGGCAGTCGGTCTTAATAAGAGGTGGATTTCAGCTGAGGTGCTTAGCATTGTAAACACAAAGCCCTTTGGGTTCCTCTTGAGGTGAAAACACCATGACTGATTAAGCTGTCCGAGTAACCATTTCAAATATCACTGCGGCCACTATCATTTCATTCTTGTATCATCATCACTTGTGTATTATTTCATTCTTGTTAAATTAAAAAACAGATTATCATCTGTTTTTTTAATTTTTGGTTTGAAATGAGTAAACGTCTTTTTTTTTAAAACTTCAAATTTTTTCCTAAAAAACCACAGAGACCACTATCGTCACCGCATCTTTGTTGCTGAGGTTGTTTGTAAATATGCAGCTCGGCTGCCCTAGATAAACCTTTTGGCCAGAGATGTAAGTCCTATAAACGGCATTCTAGCGCGATCCAATGCGAACCTGGATCGATTTTACAGTGTACTAGTGTTCCTAATCCTATAATTTCATCGGTTGAGGAGGAATCCCACACAACGTGTGCAACATTTCTTAGGCGAATAGACGTTTTTGAGTTCTTAGTTTAAAGTGCAAACCGAGATCGCGACAAAATGAAGAAAAGAAAAAACTGGGTTTGAAACAATTCATTCTTGATAATCATTCTACATACAAATTCACAGATAAAATGTCAAGCATTTTAATCAAACTACATTTAAGCTTTTTCATTTGCAACCATGCCCAGAAGTTCGTGGTAACAATGAGCAAACAATTCCATCGTTTTCATTCCCTTAAATGCATTGGTGATTACGAAATCTAAAATGAAATTTAAAAAAAAAAACACGTCATTGCTATGGTTTCTGTTTCTGAAAGTTTTAAATTGCCTGGGATTCCAGTAAATGAGTTATTAATTCGAAACACCTTAATATCTCATGTTTCAAAAATACATTGAAACGTGAAGCATTTTACAAAAATGCATTTTGTAATAAATTTTTGCGTGCTATCGTTGTGCAAATAACGATACATACACTGGAAGAAATAATAGGGTGTATCGTATGGAAAATCTACCAGACCAGAATCCCTAGTTAATAAATATTTTTTAATACCTATAGTGGTTGAAACTGGGCCTGGTTGAAAAATTGTACTTGCTTCTTCGACTGCTTTATCCTCGTTCTCACTACTATCACAAACTTTCCAAATCTTGTCGAAAAGAACAGTCTTAACGAAATCAGTGAGCAAGTTTGTCTTGCCGGTCACCTTCTTGAAATTTTCCTAAACAGTTGAAACATGCAAAGAATTCTTTTTAAACAGAAAATTATGCCGTAAAAGAGCAAAAAGTAATTAACGTACTGATTTGAATAATTCTCCACATCTAGGTCCAACTTTGAAATCATAATCATGTGGCTGGCAAAGCTCCGGCTAAAAAATGAAAAACAGACTTCTAGGAAACAGAAACAAACGCGTTTTCTTTACTACAAATTGATTTACCTTTATTTGAAGTAAGGCATCTGAACAGCCACAGTAAACCTTGGCGAACTGTAAAAATAAAGATTTGCTAAATGAATAATACAATGTGATATTTTGTCTGAAATATACTTTGCCATCGTCTCCAGGGAAATCCTTAGCACTGACTTTGCACATCAGTTCGCTACTTTTTTCGGCTATGTCACAACTCTTGAAGAATAAAGTCAATAAATTAATACAGTGTTTGCCAACCCTTGGTATAGATTTTTATGGTACAATCACACTGGGAACTCGTGAATCTGGGTGGCTAACTTACACTCTCTTCAGCTGTACTTGCAGCAATAACAGTAGTGGCAATAAGAATAAAATAGTTCAGCATTCTGGAATGTAAAGGTAAGCAACAAGCAAAGACAAATGGTTGAAACAAATGTGTAGTGTTTCACCAAGTGAGTGTTTATATATGCATTGCATCCATTGGCATGTCTAAATTGATGTCATAAATGAGTTAAAAGTAATAGTTGCCTTGCCAGCTGCATGTGATGACTTTGAGAACAAAGACTGAGGATGTTGAAAGACAAAAATTTGCAAACATCCTTATTTCCTTTTTCTTCTTTCCAATTTTCATCCTATGCATTGTAGAGACATATAGTTGGTGCTAGAAGACAATTGTTGCAAACTAGCGAGTGCCCCAGATGTCTAGGGGTCCCATTTCAGTTCAAATGCAATCCATGTGTTTTTATTGTTTCTTTAAATGCGTTACGGAAAAAGAGGACATAATGGAGGAAACTGTTATGTAATGAATGCCTGAATTAAAGTTACCAAAAAGTTAAAAATGACTGACAATAGCACCTGCACATGGTGAACAACGACTATATTGAATTGAGTTGGAACAATAGGTGGCGTTGACAACAGGTATTGATGAGGAACAGAAATTTATTTAATTTGCTTCCTGTGAAAATTTGTTGAATGATCTTTTTACCAGCTTAAAGTGGTTTTTATATAATTGTTCTAAAATATTGACAAAACAGAACAACTCTTTTGAGCCAACAATGGGAAAACAAAAATTCAAAATAGTGTTCTATTGGCAAACCAATAAGCAACCAAGGGACTTCAGGAAAATGCAGGAAAGAGTCAGATGCAACTGGATTGATGTAACTACAACATGTACATGTTGTAGTTACTTCAATCCAGTGGGCGAAGTCTCAATTTGTGATCACGTTTCTCGCTAGCGTTGTTGATTTTTCAATATCTTGCAACAACTGTCTTCTAGCACCAACCAGATTTTTTTACAATGCATGGGATGGAAATTGGCAAGAAGAAAAGGAAAAAGGAGTTTCTGCAAATTGTTGTCTTTCAACATCCTCAGTCTTTGTTGTCAACAGCATCCCTATTTTCAATATTGAATGCAATAGAATTGAATAGCATCATGTGCAGCTGGCAAGGCAATTATTTAACTAATTTATGACATCAATTTAGACATGCCAATGGATGCAATGCATATACATATAAACACCAATCTGCACTTGGTAAAACACTACACATTTGCTCTACCATTTCTTTTTGTTTGTTGCTTGCCATCACATTGCAGAATGTCCAATTATTTTATTCTTCTTGCTGCAAGTACAGTTGCAAATAGTGTAAGTTAGCTTCACTACACATTACCCTGATTCACGAATTCCCAAACACTTTTTGCTCATGACCCAAAAATTTCTCCATTTCCCGGTTACACAGCTATAGTTGGTATTGGGTATTGTTCGTAAATTCAGAGCTTCAGGAAGGGTCAGGAGGAGCCCATATGGTTCAAAAATGTATTTAACAATATATTTTTAGATTTGCCTGACAGTAGTAGTATTAGTTAGACCACTCGGAATCCAGCCATTTTGAAAGTGGTTGCAAAAACCAAAACCTGGCACGAGCCACTTCGGCTTCGTTTTAATTTTTGCAGTTTTTGGTGCATGTTTTGACTGTTTGTGTAGTCATGTGTGGTTATCTTCAGTTTTGTGGTTTTCAGTGGTTTTGCGGTTTTCTGCGAGTTTGCAGTTTCTGCGGTTTTTTTCTAAAAACCCCGTTGAGGATTTTGAAAACAAACTGCGACCGCGATATATCGCATTCGTGAACAACCCTAGTGCTAATTCATTGACTTTGAAGTGAAACTCCTACTGGCGCAGTAAGACAAATTGGCTCGAACGTCACGAAAAGTGAAACGCCGGCTACGCACACGTGCAGTGCAACGCGCTTCTATACAAATCAATTATGGAATTGCTTATGGAATAATGTAGTAAATCTCAACCGTTTGAATCTACATAAAGAATTATAATCAGATCAGGCACTACCAGCGACATTTTTATTAGTCCAAAAATCGTCGCTTCTGTTCCAACGACAATTACCTGTACAATTAATTTTTCTTTTATCGGGTCTTATCATTACCCGACTTTTATCAATACTTTTTTATGATCATCCAGTAGATGTTTATTCTATGTTGTCTTGCCTTGCGAATAAAAAGGTTTTATGGTTTTAACACTTTGTGTCAGCATAAATTTTACCATCCCAACACTCAACAGTAATGATTCCGCGCATACCTGATGGAACTATGAGTACCACTTTTTTTTCCGTTGGACAAAATTTTTCAGGTATTGTGTTTCATTGACGGAATCGACTTGTGAGTACTAGGGCTTTAGCAGTACCGGATTAACCCATGTAGAGGCCCTTAGGCCGTCGAAATCTCGGGGCCCCCTTTGCACATTGCAAATTATATCCTCATACATTTTGAAGAACAAAATCTTGATAAACCAATTTTATTAAACAAAACAAACATTGATATTTTCAAAAATTATTGTACGATTGTGATCCTGGCACTGTTTTATCAAAATTAAATTCAATCGCCCGCCCGCCGATTTGCAATAAAATAATTTCTTTCAATTACTTCCAATTTTTTTCAATTAATTACTTTAATTTCTTTCGCATAATAAATAAATAATAACTTTCAGGAAATTTTAAACCCTGAGTATGTGACCTTAAGGGAAAGTCTCCCAGGGGTCACAACATTCTTTCTATGTATCTGAGGTATACCTTTGAATTTGGGCATCTCCAACTTCGGCATGGAAAATTGAATTTTCCATACGGAAGTTGTTAAAAGTTGAATTTTCCATGTAAACATTTCCAAAAACATGCTCAATCAATTCCTGTCGATTCTGGCATTTTAAAAACACAATCGGACCATAGATGACAGTGCCAATCAAACTACCTCGTGACGCCATATGTCATTTCCGTTACATTTTTGGAATCACTACCATCGCCAAATTAGTTTCACTTTATAACCAAAAAGGAAAAATCTTGTTTTGCACATGCAATTTATTTTTTTATTCTCTTTCTGCACACAAATTCACAGACGAAAGGTCAAGAATTGTAATCGAACAAAATCTACTCTTTTTCTTTGGATAATAATTCTACTCTTTGAGAGTAACAATCGATAAATAACTGTCCTATCTTAGAGTCAAATGATTTTCCCATCAGCTTGACTAAAATTAAATATAAGCCAAGTGACGAGTTAGCAAAATCAAATACATGTAATTATTGGTTATTTACCTAAAGTATTTTGAACCTTTCCTGGTTGATAAATTACACTTGCTGCTTCAACTACTTTGTCCTCGCTTACTGTACAAACTTGAAAAGTTTGTTTGAAAAGAACATTCACAAGATAATCTATATACGAGTTGTGCTTGCTGCTCAGTTCAGCGAACTCTTTCTAAACATGACAAAGACAAAAATGTTTTTAAACAGAAATTATGTGATGAATTTTGGTTTAACATCAACATACTGATTTGACTAGCTCTCCACATTTAGGTGCAGCTGAAAAATCGTAATCTTTTGGATCGCAAAGAGCGGGCTAAAAAATTGAAAATAAAGTTATTCGAACAGGTCAAAGAATTTTGTAGTTACTAATAATTACTTGTTGTTTTATGAGGGCAGCTAGGCAGTTACAAATATGCTTGCCGAGCTATAATGATTAAGATTATTTTATACTTGATTTAATGAGTGGCGTACTAACTGACCAAGCGCTCCTTGTGAAAACAGGCCACCTTGATGGCATTTAGACAAATCTTTGCCAAATTGGTTTGGGAAATTTGACATTTTTGTTTTTTGATTTTTTTTTGCTGGTTGTGGCGTCTGGGGAAGCTAGTGCGCCACTGTATTTTAAATAACTTTATGTTTTGAATTTACTTTGCCGTTATCTTCAGGGAATTTCTTCTCTATGAGTTTGCATAGTGCATTGAGAGACTTCTGCTTAACATCACATTTCTTTGAAAAACAAAATTAGAAAAAGCTTAAGTTAGTAGGATATATAGGTATTAGTTATGTACCGTAAATGCTCCGATAGATCTCCCGCGTTCTATTAACAAAATCTGAATTTCCCCAAAAAATTAGATATTGTATTCATTGTCTTGATCAATTACCAAGTTTTCCAGATAAGTAAGAATCCAAATTTTGCTTTTCTGGAAAACTGATTCTGTAAACAGACCAGAAAAGATCTGCTTGTCAAGAAAACTAAATTTTACTTGAGTGAGGTAGATTTCTGGCATTTTGCGCTTCGCAAACTGCAACACACATTGCTTGTCTAGAAAAGATGACGTGATATCGTCGTTGTTATCACAACATGCATGTTATTTGTGCGCAGTGCATTGTGGTTGATTAATGCGCAAGTTTAAACATCTCATACTACGTAGGTCAAGCTCATTGGAAAACTAACGCATGTAAACACGAGGATTTTTTCAGAAAAACAAAATTTGGATTTTCACTTATACGGAAAACTGTGGCCATGTAAACTCGTTAAATGTAAGCATTTGAGTAATTCTGATCAGTTTGGACAGCTATTTTAGTCGTTGGTATGATAAAATTAGTTGGTTTGCTCAATTTAGATGTTGAATTCAGTTGTTTTGGCCAAATGAGACCCGCGCACTAATGAGAGCATTTACGGTAATCAAGTCAACTTACCTGTTTATGGAAAATCTTATCCATTGCAGTGGTTGTGTAAACAACCATCAAGATCAGAATGAAAGGACAATTGAAATTGAACATTCTTGTGATATGCCAACCAGCCGCAAATAAAGATATACTTACCGCGAATGTGATAACCAACCACTACACTAAAGAGCTTTATATACTAGTACTGTATGGATTAATGTTGTAAATAAGTAAAGATTGATGTAGCACCTGCACATGTGTGCAATTCAAGTCATAGTGTGAACAACGTAAATTATTAGGCAGCCGTGTGGAGTGTTGCAGAATTAAATTTGTCGTGACTTGTTAAACTTAATAATGAATTTATTAAAAGAAATTCTTGGATCTTAGAAAATCCAAGTTTTCAGAATTGTGGGTTCTCAATATTGTTACAGGCGTTATCATTTCTAAATCTAACTTTGGCTTTAGAGTTTGAGGATTTGACTTACTGCTGATCGTGTTCTGATCCATTTATGCACTTTTGTCCACTGGCTTTAGAATATTCGAAATTTTGCCCTTTTTTCGACGGTGATCTTGCGATCATCTTGATTCGCTAGATCTCTGGGTTTGTGTCGCGCGTGCGTCCCGTCGTCGCTATTGATCGTTGGATCGTTTCAGCCTGATTTCTTAGACCAGGGATCGTTCTGCTTGAATTCTTTCACTGTGCGGTCACAATGGCCGATTTCGCCATCTTTTATTGTGTGCTTTTTGCTTTGGTGTTGCTGTTGGTGTAGTGTATTCACACACATCATATCAGCGCCATGTTTTGCTAACAATTATGAATTGTATAAACAATGATCTTATGTTTGCATCACTGCATTGTACTCTCTCTCTCTCGGCAACAATGGTTGCCTAGAGAGACTTTCCTCTACTATAAATGGAATAAATTCACTTCTCTTAAGAGCATGTAACTGTCTGCACCTTTCTTCAGGCTTGTCCTGACTCTAAAAATTCTAAGTTCTACAGAATGCCAACTCTATTGACATTCCTCCAATGAAGGCATTAGCCTGACACCAAGAACACATTAGTTGGGGCAGCTTTTGGGACTGTGTAGTTTTTGTGTAGTTTAAACAATGTGTGATGGAATGTACAAAAAAGCTTGTACAGGCGGCTGATAAGCCTGACCATCTCTTTGAAAGACTTTCCCCACTCGCCTGGTGCCTCAGATCTCTAGGGGTCGCCCTCAGACAGGCTACTGTTTGATAACCAGTAATCTGATCACTTTGGGTATTAACTCAAAGTGACTCTTCCAAATGTTCGAGGGACGCCGGCGAGTCGCTACAGAGGCCCAATCCAAGGAAGAGACAAAGGAAACTGTGAGTTTGGCGCCATCGCCAGCGTGTACATCTGTGGTGTTTTATTCTCATTCACCTTATATTTATTTAATACTTACCATGAATAATTGCCCATCAAATAAATTAATGTGTTTCATGTTTATTCCTAACATTTCGTTATGTTACTACATTAATCTCATTTTTAACCTGAGACAATTTACTGTCTAAGTCCAATTTGGCATTTCGCCGGTGATACTTTTGAAAGTAAAACTTGGAATCACCGCAAACGACTATGTTTAAAAACTGTTTTAGTCTCTTTGGTGAAATTTTGATTATTATTCAGCTCTTTGGTGACGTTTCGGTCACGTTTTTGGCAATCTTTTGGTGTCAATTGAAAATATTCTCCAAAAATTAACGGAATCATCACCAGAGAGCCAAAAAATGACCAAAACGTAGCAGTTTTTGCAGTTTTGCGATATATAGCATGCATTGCAATTTTTTGTGGATACTGCACCAAACTCGCCAAAAAAAATAACTGCACAACCCAAGTAATTGCAATGTATTTTTGAACCATATGGGTATGTTTAGTCACTATTGTGGAATAATTAATTGTCTATGAAAATCTCTTTAAGCGGAACTAAAACGATGTCAAGAAACGAATGAAATAGATTTATGTTTTCCGTCAACTTCTGTTGTTAACAAAACTATTGTTCCATTTCAATTCAATGTAGTTGATTTTTACCATGTGCAGGTGTTATTTTTAACAAATGTATGACTTTAATTCAGGCAACCATTACCTAACAGTTTCATCCATTACATCCTCATTTCTCATGATGTAACGTGTAAAACAATAACAAAATTACATTAAATCACATGCACATCGGTCAATTACATTGTTGTAACCAATTTCATTTGGTAAACTGACCAACTGAAACGGGGCCTTTAGTAATCTGGAACACTAGACGAGTGGGCGAAGTCTCCATTTGTGATCACGTCTCTCGCTAGCATTGTTGATTTTTCAATATCTTGCGAGAACAGTCTTCTAGCACTAACCAGATGTTTTTACAATGCATAGGATGGAAATTGGAAAGAAGAAAAGGAAAAAGGGTTTTTGCAAATTTTTGTTTTCCAACATTGTCAGTCTTTGTTGTCTACAGCATCCCTATTTTCAAGTACCGAATACAATAGAGTTGTATAGCATCATGTGCAGCTGGCAAGACAATTATTTTTTAACAAATTTATGACATCAATTTAGAAAAGCGAGGTATGAGTGTATAGACATTTTTAGTCCAAAAAACGTCGCTTTTATTCCAACGACAATTATTGGCCTGTAAAACTTAGAATTTTGGGTCAAAAACGCCTCTTATGCATGTGGTAGCGCTAGCAACTACTCACATGGCTCAAAAATATTGAAAACACTTCAATTCCAATTATGAATAACAATATTTATTTATACATGGTGATTTTTGTTTGAACTGAAATTTTGACAGTATTTTTTGAAACAAAAATTTAATTTCATTAGCTTTTAAAATCAAATCTTCTGGCATAGTGCATGTGGACAAGTAGAGCCGTGCCGTGCTATGATACAGAGAGGCAGCTGCATCAGGCAGCACCTTAAGAGAGCAGCATAAGCGGTCTGCATAAGCAGCAAAATCAAAATACACATCCCTGATTAACGAATTTGCTAAAGTTAAAGTTAGAAGAGTAAAACTGGGTTAGGACATTCGCGGTTGCGACGGCGACCCAAATTGTAGTAGATTGTTGTAGTTGATATCATTATTTTAAAGTAGTTTATATGTTTTAGTTTAAAATCAAAATCGAAGGTTATTTTAAGGAAAAAAACATTTAAGGGGCGGCATTTCAAAGACTTGCATCATACTGAGAAAATCTACCACATGGCCCTGTGGACAAGTCATAAATTACTTTTCTTATTGCTGCTAAAGTTCATTTATCAGCCATTTTAAAATGGGTTGTTTTCCCAATATGTATGTGTGGGTCCGGTTCACTTTAGTGACGCCACTTTAGCGAATTTTAGCGACTGACTGACATTTTAGCGACAGTCGGGAAAAAAATTGAAAAATATTGCTCACTTTTGCCTAAATTAGACTAGATTTAGACGAAACTTGATAATCACGACGGCCAAAGAGAGGCAAATTACCGCCTTCAAAGCCATGCCGGAACGGAAGTAATCGACGAACTTCTACAAACAGAAGTTGTTCATCGAAATGGAAGAAAGAATCAAACGTAAAAAAAAAATCATTGATTTATTTCATTTAAAAAATATATATACTGTATGTATTATGGAATTTAGTAAAGACAAAGTAACGGAGCGACAGAATAAAATCGAAATGGTCAAGAAGATGGGTGAACTGATGGAGTGCAGTTGCTGTTTCAAGGATGTGTTCTGCAAAAAAAAATTTAATCCTAATAACAATTAGTATGTAATTTCTTCTTTAATTTATCAATGGGTGAAGGAACGTTCCAGTGCGCGCTCAACTCTTCCAGTCTGCGCATGTGCACAGACTTGAAGTTTTCACAGGAATCTCCAGACACATAATCGCACGTTATACGACAGATTTTCTTTACTAACCTGACCTAACCTAACCTAACCTAACGGATTCAGTATCAGGAATCATCCTTGTATGAACATGCGATTATATGTGTCTGGCAAAACATTTCATATCTCCTACATCTAGTAATCTAGACGCTTCTGGTCGCGATAGTTGGTATTGTATGGGCAGAAGTAAGAACACTGAAAGTATCCACAAATCTTTATAGCATTACGTTTTAATTGTACAATTTGAATCCAACAACCAACTAACCACAAAACACAAAATACAGAATACAAAATGTATTATTTAATGTAATGTCCACCTTAAGATACTATCGTCTCCGAAAACGGACTGCTCGTATGCAAATTCCCCTGCGGAGTGTCCACCACGGCACGAACGAACACACGAAACTTTTTCCCACGCTCCAAATGCTGGTTCGCGAATCCGCCGTAAATTTTCCCATCGCCCATCGCAAAAACGGATGGAATGGATCGTCCGAAGAACCTTGCCGCGATGAACGGATGATCGGACGCCGATTCCGAGCCCAAAATTAACTGAAAAGAAATCAATTAATCGAAATAAACAAATCCAAAAGCAATCGTACTTCTTTCTCGGTGTACTGGTCAGGTCGTTTGGTCTCGCGTTCACCCGGCACGACCACCAAGTCGCAGCGACCGATCGGTCCGAATTCATCCGAGGCTGAAGGTAAAACGACAGTGTTGTTAACGCCGAGGACATCGGGTTTGACCATCGAGTTCGGAGCCGCCATTTCCGTCGTGACGATGACGCGAAACGGCGGTCTGTACGATCCGTCAGGGGGCACCGCCGTCACCTCGACGCGATACGTCGTGAACGGCGACAATCCGTTGATGGTCCATGAGCGCAATGCCGAACTCACCGACAACACCACGGAAGGAATTATTTGTTTCTGCGAAACCCCATCTTGGTCGACGTACTCTTTCACAGCCCCGTACGAAATCTTGTATTCGCTCGGATAGAACAAAACCGGATAAGTCCACATCAACGACATGGAATGCGCCGACACGTCGTGCGCCCGAACTTTCCTTGGCACTTCCTCCAGATACATTGTGAGAAAGATCGTTTTCGACATTTTGCCCGTCATATTCGCCGTGCGCGCCGCCACCGCGATGCGATTAAACGACCCCAGATTGGTCAGTTCGCACGAATCCTTCCCCAAAACGTCCACATACTCCCATTTGATGACGTCAGAGCGGATTTTGTAGTAGACGCGGTAACCGATCACACCGGCACTGGGGTCGACCTTGGCCCACCAAACTTGGCCCGAGCGGTGAGAGGTGGCCGCTGCTTTGACCCACGAAGAGACGGGCACTTGTGCGGGACTTGTCGGGGTGTGAATTTCGACACGCTCCGTGTAAGGTCCTCCACCTTTACTCGTGAACGCTTGAACCTGCAACAAATAGTTGGCGTCCTCTTCCAAATCGATGAAAACCGTTTTCAACGCTGACGTTCCCTGAGTGGACAAATGTTGCAGGTCGGTGGCGTTGATCAGCTTCGCCGTGTACCAATTGATTCGTCCGTTGCACCGATCGACCGACGGAGGTTGCCACGAAACCACGAGGGTGGAGGGGGTTTGGAACCAGAAGGTGAGGTTCTCCGGGGGACCCGTGGGGACTGCGGCCGGCGTTTGCACGCGCGCGACGGCCTCTCGTCCGTACCCGACGTCGTTTCGAGCCGCCAGCCGAATCTCGTAAAGCGTGTCTTTTTTCGCAAGTTGCAGTCTCTTGTCTCGCACTTCTTTACCCAACTGGATTATCGTTTCCCTCTTGCCGTACCGCAATCTGTAGCCCAAAAGGGGCCCGTGGGCTTCGTCGGGTTTCGTCCATTTCACGTCCACGATGAACGAAGGTTCTTCCTGGATTATTGTTACCGTCAGCAAAGGTTTGCTGGGAACTAAAAATTTATGAACGAATGAATAAAAACGAAAATATTGATACGATTTCGTCACCTCCGCCAAGTGTTCTGACCACCTCGGGCCCGTTCCAATTGCCGACTGCATTGCGGGTGCGGGCGGCCACTTGAACGGAATAAGCAGTGTCCGGTTGCAGTCCGGTGACGTTGAACTCTTCAGTGGTGGCGTCGATCACGTCAAAGTCCCAAGACTCGTTAGTCTCTTGACCTTGTACGCGTATCTGGTATCCGCAAATAAAACTGTTTGGATTAGCTGGCGCTTCCCATTGAACGTGAATTGCTGTGTGTCCGACGACGCTAGCTACAAGTCTTCCGGGCTGTTCCGGAGCTGTTTAAAAAAGAAATAAATAAAACAAATAAATTTATTTTTCTTTTTTGTTGTTATTTTCCTATTTTTATTACAAAACTGTACGGTCCGACTTTGAATGGGAGTCGTGGGCGGCCCTTCGCCTTGCCTCGATTGCGCCGCAACCCAAATGTGGTACTCCGTTTCCGGGTGCAGATCGCCCAATGTGTACGATTCCAACACCGGAATCGGACGATTTTGGGGTTCCTTAGTGAAAGTGTCGTTCCAATATAATTCGTAACCGACGATCGTGGCTTCCGACACCGCTGGTCGCACCCACGTCAAATTGACGGACGTCTGCGACGTTTCCAGAGCGCGCAATTCCGTCGGTGGGTTTGGAACTACATAATATTTCCAAAATTAATTTATTTTAAAAAATCCGTTTTTTAGATAATTCGAACCTCCGAGTTGAGATTTTACTAGCACGGGCAGTGAGAGTAGACTGTGTCCCCCAGACTTGAAGATTGTCTTCACTCTGATGGTGTATACAGTGTTTGGTTTCAAGCCACCGACTGTCGTCAATCGGCTATCACCGACCGATTGTTCGGTCCACGCTTCCACTGGCTCATCCAAATTCGTGGTGAAATAAACGCGGTAGCCCTTTCAAAATAATAAAATTAAAGTCATGTAACATGTATTTTAAATTAAATTACCGCCACTTCTTCTTCTTCTACTGGCAGGCTCCAGCGCACGACGACCGTTGTGCGACTGAGTGGACGCGCAAACACATTTTGCGGGCCCCTAAAACAAACGGTTGGGCTCATGAACGAATTTTAAAAGGGAAATTTTTTTCGCCATGGCTATTCTTACGTACATACAGGAAAGCCCATCCTCGGCCCCTGAAAAAGTGTATATTCGTACGTACGTACGTAAGAATAACATATGGCTATTCTTACGTACTTACGTACGTCAGTCGTGCCCTGTCGTGTCGTGCCGTGTTTATGTTTTCATGTGGGTTTATTAGGCAGCTAAAACCTCTAAAAACGGTGTAGGTCGTTCAAACCTAAGTTCGCGCTTGTCATTTCATAAATGTAAAAATGCACTTTTACATCTATAAAATGCATTTTTACACGAAATTTGACACGAAAATGCATTTTTACACGAAATTTGACACGAAAATGCATTTTTACACGAAATTTGACACGAAAATGCATTTTTACAC
>JAQIXU010002014.1:0-13977 GCA_034701245.1 Strigamia transsilvanica | reverse complement strand
CAAAATTTGTCAAAATTTGTCAAAATTTGTCAAAATTTGTCAAAATTTGTCAAAATTTGTCAAAATTTGTCAAAATTTGTCAAAATTCTTACCTCCTCACGCATGACCATTTCGGGCGTAATGCTGTTATTTTGTCGTTCGACATTAAAGTCGATGAGATAAACTTGGATTATAATGTTGTCTTCAATCTGTTGAGTCAGCATCATTCGACACGCCTTCTGATAAATAGCACAATTGTAATCAAACTCTCATCGACAAATGTTAAGACACTTAGAAAACTTTTCTTAACCAAATACTAAATTACCAAAAACAACTAAAATAAATTAATTTAATATTTGATTATTAAGAAGTGAACACGCTAGTCTCTACTTCCATATTGAGTACCTACTTCTTGTGACTCTAATAATTTCTGCAAGGCATGAACACTGTTGCTTATAGTCATATTAGTAAAATTCTTCACACTGGCTTCTTCCACTTTGCTGTAGCCCAAGAACAAGTAAACACCTGTATTGCAAGATTATCTCGGTTAATATTGAACAAAGAAATCCTTTTTGGCAGGTTATATCTAACCAGGACGCAGGTTATATCCATCAGTCGGTTTGGCACAGATAAAATTCCCCGAGAAACAGATACAATATCCACGAAAAGCACGGTATGTCTCAAACGAGTGGCTGTAGACGGCTTGAGGGGATCGACACGAGATTTTCTCGGCGCAAACCAAGTGGTGGCAAGTAGTGTAACCACCCACATTGCACCAACACAACATAGAACAATCAGGATTGTCGGCTTCATACACCTGTGCAGAAAAACTCGTATATTATTTCAATACACCCATACCTCGTTTTACGGCTTTTCGCCATAATAGCTTTGTGTCATTATGGCTAAATATCGATATACGGCCTAACAATTTCGATATAGGGCCAAAAAGTCGGGAAATTTCCTGATTCCCTGATTCTTTATACGGCATTTCGCTTTGCAGCTGACTTTCCAGGAACGTATCCCGGCCGTATAGCGAGGTATGGGTGTAAAGTCAGTTTTTTCCTATACTTCCAGGATCTCGGTTAACCACAAGTTAGCCAATTTATATCTGGCGTTTCAACCGATTCGCTATTTACCACCCAAACATCAATCAATTGTTCAAACAATTTATCGATGGAATCATCGAACGATGGTTACATACGTTGAAGGGCCCAATAACTTTAGATCTGCCACTGGCTGTTGCCCTTAAAGCCCATTCTCTTTCAGTTGGGTTGGCGTCAGGGCCGGCTGGGCAATAAGCGGGGCCTTGTGCGGAAAATTCCATTTTTAGGCAGAAAATTGGATTTTTTAGGAAAAAACTTGCTTTTTTTAGGCAAAAAAACCTTTTTAGGAAAAAAACATTCATTTTAGCCGGAAAAATATATTTTAGCCGGCCCGGCGTGGGGCCTTCCAAGCGCACCACTCGCACAGCCCTCCGGCCGGCCCTGGTTGGCGTGCCAGGTAATGCAGAGCCCGGCTCTGTCGAAACTTACAAATTGTCAAGAAAATTTGTCTATTTGCTACATAGGAAGGTTCTGTAATGAACATGTCAAAATCCGCAGAACCATCTCGGTTACAACTGACTATACTAGAAGTTGTTTTTTTTTTTTTATTTCATTACTGTTAGTGCTTTTGAACATTTGCCGCATGCCTTTTTTTTATCCATTTGCAGAAAACTGCACGTGTGTAGCACCTGCTTCTTCACAGCGCTTGGAATTAATTCATGCGAGGTACAGCACTAGCATTTTTCATCTACCTATCTCAACTTTGCTTACCCTTTGACTTTGGCCTACTTTAATATACACTGTATTCTCCCCACCGCTTGTCATTGCACAGGTCTCTTGAGAAATATACAAAATCAATGTTTATATTACACGTTTTGCATTCACAACACGACGAAATTAAAAATACTAGATAACATATACTTGAAAATAAATAAAAAGCCGTATATTTACATTTACCCGTGTCTATTGGTGTTGGTTTCATGGTTGGAATCCAATGCATGGGGGTAGGATGCGGGCCATTGGTTGTGGCAGTTGATAGTGTACCGGCGGTACTGTGTGATTGACCCAGGTTTACACCATTTACGGCTGTTTTCGGAATTAGTTTGGTGGGTAAGGGAGGAGGAGTTGTCATCTTCATCTCGTGGTACTCTTTTTGAGCTTGGACTGTTTGTATTTAATTATTTATTTATTTTTAAAAAATTTATAAAACACTATTTTTTGATATTTTCTAGATAATGCGAATACTTTCTTACCCACACACGGATTGAGCCAAATTAATCGCTGCCAATCTATGCAGGAATACAAGAGAGAAAAATCATTTCCTGAGCATACGCAGTTTGTGCGAAGAGGAGTGCCCAAGATATTGATGAGAGCAATTCGGCACTCGTCTAGGGGTCCTCGACATTGGATAGTGGTCTGGTCCACAGCACACGCGCTAATGAACCGGTCCATTCGCCATCTGAATGAGAAAATGCAATTACTTGGTAGAAAAAGGCCAATTTCTCACTTTTATTGAACTCTAGGCGCACAAGGATCGTTCTACGATCCCATTCCCGGCTGTGTTTAAAGGGTAGGAATTGCAAGTGGTTTGAAATAATTAAATCTGGGCCTGCGAAATTGTTCTCAGATTGAATAACTAACTGTCAACAAATCAATAAAAAGTAAGAGTTCTAGAAAACTTGATTTAACCTGCCGGATTTATTGGTTGCACTTTACGGCAGTTAAGAGGTCTCTCTTCTGGTCAGGACCTTTATAGCATAGTGATCGGCAATAAGGCGAGCTGCTGCTTCTTTCAAGCCAAAGATCATAAATTTGTGCATGCAATAAAGTATTGACCCAACAACACAACTCTCCCGGGTCGTGCCACGAAATGTCGTGTTAACATGGTGTGGATTTAATTATATTTTTATTATGTTTTTCAGTTGAATGGTGTCCGGTAAAACATTGATCGCATTTTATGTATACTTTAATAATGTCAAAAACAAGGAGTTAAGAATTCAACAGGAGATTTAGCAAAAGACATTGCAATGTTGGATTTTATGTCGATTCCGTACGAAGGGTGAAAAGGTAGAACATTCGCGGGTTTCTCTGTGATATGGATTTTAGTTGAGCAAATTCAGAAAAGGTAATGAAGTTGGTTCAAACATACTCCTCCCACTTGCATGACAAAAAGTGAAAGCTATAGAAAATGTTCTATTTTCGCAGTGATTTGACGCTAAATTAGCTCGTGAAAGTGCATTATGTAATATGACCCAGAAGTATGACTGGGTTAGGTTATTTACAGTGCCAATTCACTCAAGCTTTTACTACAGTCTGTGCCCAATATTTTTCATGACAAATTCAAATACTAAATTCCATTTTTCGCACATGAAAACACAAAAGTCTAAAATTGCTTATTGCAAACGCGTGTAATAGTGTCATTACCTGTTATTAGTTCTAAGAATCATGTATTTTGTCATCAATATACCGGGCGCAGACTACCCCATACGGTTCAAAAACACATTGCAATTATATTACAATTCGTCATAACGGCCTTGTGCCATTATGGCTAAATTTGGAATTACGGCCTAATATTTCCGATATACGGCCAAAAATTGGGAAATTCCATAACAAATCAGGGGGAATTGGCCCTGATTCATTATACAGCATTTCGCTTTACAGCCAACTTTTCCGGAACCTATCTAGGCCGTAAAGCGAGGGTTGGGTGTATATTGTAAAATACATTTGTGAAGCGTATGGGGAGCAACGTGATATACATTCAGACTTTTCTTACCGGCAGTCTGGATTCGATTGGCATTGAGCGGCCACCTGATGACAACCGGGCAACTCAACTTCAGGTCGCTGAGCACATGGAGGATGAAGCTGGCGTTGCTGAATGAGACATGCTAGGTCGTTGTACCTGCATATGCAGAAGGCCACTGAACGTATGATATCTGGATTTCCAAGGTCGTAGAAATTTCTGATAGCTCCCATGCACTCAGTCCGATTACACGGAGCACGCATCGTGTCGCAAACTTGCAGCATGTTGTCCAACAAGACTCGACATGTCATATCCTCGACACAAACTTCATGTGCCTTCGGACAAGTGCTTTTGGCCTTGATGGCCGTCGACGGGAAGACATCAGGAGGCAGAGCTGGTATGTGGGGCTCGTCTACGGTCGCTCCAATGACATTTGGGTGTCCGTGCGTCAAATAGTGCCCGACCAATTCACCGTGCAAAGCTGACACAACCGGATTGAATTTGTGCTCTTCGCTCGACTCGTTCGTATCGTAATCGGAACCTGGAAAAGGAATGGTTGGATCCACATCGGTCACGAGGGTTGTTACTTCGTCGGCCCTTGTAAGAGATGCAGTGTAAAGTTCGGGAGGTGGTACTGGTTGCACGCAAGGATTGCTGTTGACCAGGGCGTAGATCTTGGCACATTTTTCTATATCTGCATCTTGGTGACAAAGACATCCGTACACTGGAGTCAGTTGCAGTTTAGTCCACGCACGGTCACATTTCACTCTGGTGGAAAAGATTATCGAACCATTATTAACTATCTTTATGCGTGATAATTAGAGTGTGTTAATCACAAATAAATACAAAGCTGTTAAGTTTGTCACCGACAAGGCCGGATTTAGGTATTGCGTACAAAGACGTCCATAAATTATAACGGACAACAAGCTGTTAGTTAGGTTATAAAACTCAACAAGAACTTAACATAGGTGACTGGCAACCCACCTTCTGGGTTCGAAATTCCATGAAAGTTATTATTTATTTCTTACGCGAAAGAAATTAAAGTAATTAATCGAAAAGAATTGAAAGTAAATGAAAGCAATTACACTCAACCCTCGTTATACGGCCGCTCTTTATACGGCATTTCGCTATAACGGCTTTAGGAAAGTATGGCACTTTTCGAGTTACGACCCACAATGTTTCGTAGATACAGCCAAAAATCGGGAAATTCCATAATGAATCAGGGGGAATTGCCCCTGATTCGTTATACAGCATTTTGCTTTACATCCAACTTTTCCGGAACCTATCTAGGTCGTAAAGCAAGGGTTGAGTGTATTGCTCATCATTACTTAAGTCATCAACGACAACGCTATCCTCATCGGCTCCCATGACCACTTCAGCCACCGCGATATCACTAGTTGTAGAAAGCCTTTAAATTGCCAAACGGTTCTTGAATAGATGCCAAGAAGGCATCAATGTGTACCAATTCTTGGCCCGTTCTGGACCAGAGGGCGCACGATGCAAAAAATTGACCAAAGGCTCTGGTCAATTTTTTTTTTTTATTCTTTTCTTTCCTTGGGCTAGCATATTTCATTTCTTTTCGTAAGAAATTATTGAAATATTTCGCGTAATTTAAAACCCTGCCCGCCTTAACTCCGCTACAGCAGTTCTTAGTAGCGCCACAAGGGCGCTGCCAAACCTTTCCATGTAGCCACGGATCAGTGGCATTTCTAGTTACTTTTTGTTTTATGTCTAGACGCTAAGCTACCGCCGGATCGTTATGTCGGGAGCGAAGTCTTGTAATTGTGCCAAATAAAATCTAAAGTAATCGACATCTTTTCGTGGTAAATTATGGGATTTTTTCCAGGGGTCCCGATGGGTGGGGTCCCTAAGCAACTGCTCATTCTGCTTACACGTAAATCTGGCCCTGGTCACCAAAGGCCTTTCAATCCTGTAATCATGAGTCAATGTTCACCACTGATCATGATCAATGTCATTAACGCAATCTAATTATTAACTACAAGAATTGGAGGATCATTTGCGAACATTTTGAAAAGAGATTTTGTTTTTTTTTTTAGCCAATTTGGTGACATTTACAGACAATGGTGTCGTTTTACAGGTCGTGTGGGAATTATCCTTCTACTTTAATGGTAATTACTATTAAAAGTGGAAAGGTAATTCCTATTCATCCTGTAATGCCGCTTTCTTTTGTAATGGGCAATAATCATGTTAGATGCATATGCATGCACAAAATTACACGCATAATTTTGGATTTAGCATCAAGATGCTAGGTGCAAACTGTAAAGAGAAATGGTCATTTTTTAAATTAAGGAATTAAGTTGAGCCAGCACGAGGAGCAATTCAAATAATTTGTTAACTCCAAATCCCTGCTTGCTTGGCCAATTAGCCACTTGTGGTGATTGGCAACAGGGTTTCCCACTCCGGGCTTAGATGCACATAATTCTTATTAATATTAGCACATTGTTGCAGTTTTAGTGGCATGCTACTAAACAGCGCATTTGACCAGACTGCCAATAAGTCGCACTTTTAATGCCATGACAATAAAAGTGAGGTAAACAAGGAAATAAAATTTTTTTTAAAGCCGTATTTTCACTTTTAGTAAAAAGTCGATTAAAAGCATTAAAAAAAAGTGAACGATAGAAAATTACATTTTACTATTTCTGTTATTAGGCGAAAGTCACTAGGGAACTACATTTAATGAAAATGAAATTGAAGAAATTGGATAAAATATTTTCATTTTTGAAATTGTTTAAATTCTTCAGGAATAAAAATCATTTTTTCACTTTGTCTGAAACTCTAATCGAATTCCATACAATTTAATAAGTTAAGTAATCCCCTCTTCATTACCACAGCAAAGTGGCACCACCATCAGATAAGTGATTACTTGTACCGCAGTTATCTCCAAGCTGATGGCAAACCACAGTACAATGAAAAATGTATGAAAAATGTTCATCCTTCAATTTTTAATTATTTTTTATTTCACCACCTCTATAGGAATAAAAAAACCAAAAAACCAAATTGCATCTGCTCCTGTTGATCGCTGCGCGCGCCATCGATCGTATTTAGCACTAAAACGCCCTTAAGACGGCGATTTGATGTCATCTAATGAACACTGCATTTCATTTTAATATACTGTCGTGTAATCTAAGCGCACATAAAAACGTGCTGCGCAGTAACTACGGTTTCGCGCCCACTATCATGATGCTAAATTCCAACCGCGCATCCCATTCTGCGCAGACGATTTTCTAATTTAGCCTAATATTAGGCTTAAAAATGCCATTTACTGACCTGTCGCGCATTGCACACTTGTTGTGTTTGACTCGACACATCCGTCGGAAATAATCGAAAATCTTCTTACATTTGATGTTGTTGTAGCACAAATTGTCGGCGTAAGTGCACGTCGGATAATTCTCAGTTACTACTCGATCTGCAGGATCTTCAAGAACAATTCACATTTCACACAAACCAACTCAAACACCGATTCCAATCGTACTCACTGACACGCGGGATCTTGAGACACGGGTGCGCGGAAAGGGAATTCCTCAGGTGCCGGCATTGCCCTTCGTCGTCATCGCTGCACAAACATCCTCCGCGGAACGGCGCATTGCCCCACAACGAGGTCAATGCCCCTTGACAAGTCTCCAAACTGGACGAACGACAAACCGTCCCATCTGCCAACCAAATCCAATAAAAACAAAAAATTCAATTCCCCCTCGTGTCCAGTAATCGATTTTTCTCAATTTCCATCTTACCGTAAGTGTCGCCACACGTCTTGTATATAACATCGAGTAGAAGTGCGCATGCGTCGTCCTCAACACACATTTGGCGTGCCACTTGGCAGTGCAGAACCGCCAACACACCGCTCGGGCGAAAAACTAAAACGGAAAAAGCGCGAAATAAAAATCAATAATTATCGTCACGTGACCACGAATGCTTAATTCCGGGGGGAGCGTTTGTCTCCGGCCGGCCAACGGCCGTCACATCGTCCCAGGGGTGCGCCATTCAGGTGAAAACGATCGATCGACAAAAGATATCGAGCCTCTCACCCACCCCACAACACCCGTCGTTACAGTCGCCATGGCAACAGCAACGAGCGCCACTGCGCACGCGCGTATTAAGAAATGATCTCGGGTCTAGGTTGGGTCGTAACCATGACGACGAGCGATCGCAACGTTGACCGAGGTGATGTCTCATTAGTCGGCGAGGGCGTCTCCCTAATTACGAGGCCACAACAACGGGTGCGTCGCCATGGCAACGTGCTAATAAGCAAACGCGGCGCGGCTATTGTCGCCTATCAGCTGCGCCATCTGCACGTGCATCCGTGTGGCAAGGATCGCTTATATTGATCCCGCGGACACTCGCACGAGTCACAGCCATCTTTGCGGGCGCTCGGGATGACTGGAGACGTGCGCACGACTAAATATAGAATTTAAAAATAAAAGGAACGGGAATAAAAGAGGGTATTTAAACATTCATGAGCTGTGTTTCGACGCGCGATGGCCGCTGCGCTGCATTTGCGAGCGGGGAGTCGCGCTACTTACACCATGCCACCATGAGCCACGCGATGTGCGTAGATGGTACGCGGTGGCTTCCCATCGACATGCCGTCATCAGCCGCGGGTCCCCGGACGGTGCAGTGGCGAGGCGGCCGTGGTCGTGGTTCTCTTCCGGGGCCCGTTCATGGTCCAGCTCGAGTGCGCCGGCGCGAGCTTGCTGCTTTGGGATCGTTCGTTTAGGTCGTGGCTGGTTGGGTGGGCATGCGCAGTGGGTGCGGGTGACGTCAATGCACACATTCGATGGGGCTCGTCTGGGTGGAATGATTCGTGTTGGGTTTATTGTTATGGGAACGTGGGGTCGATTTTTGGTTGGGGTTTTTTTAAGTTTGTTTTTATAGGGAGTTGGTTGTGAATTATTTGCGTTTGTGGCATGTTTTATGTCGGGGTTTCGCTGTTTGTTTGATGGGTATTTACGAGGGGAAGTTTGTTTTGTGTTGTATGTACACAGGACACAAGTCATAAATGTTTATTATTGAGGTGTGGTGGGAGGATAGATGCTGGTGCTTTGTTTTTATTTTGTAATTTGTTTAGTGGTAAATGATAATTCAATTTTGGCGGGTAATAAATAATAAATGATAGCGCCGTTGGATATTGCGCATGCTCAGTGCTTCGTTTTTGTGCTTGTCCGCACATCTGCAATTTTTCAGTTTTGTTTTATTGGCATTTGCGATCATTTTCGAATTTTGAGACAGCATAAAGCTCGAAAGTAACTTACAAATTTAAAGTAATAATTAAAAAAAATAAATCGTAATGTGTATTCCTGGAAACAAAATAAATATTTGAAAGCACTTTGGGTATCGAGCGCGCACTAGCGGCTGCCGCCAAAAATTTCAGAGATCACGTGATCCATTAGTACAACGGTCTGCGAAAAATCAACCCAAAATGTCCCTGTGTTGTGCAAGTAAGTATTCCGTATTTGCACCTCAAAAGCGCCAGATATCTGTATTAAAACACGCGTGAAAAAACCAATGCCACAAAATACAACGGTTGAAAGCACATCGCTTAGATTAACCGACCGGCATCTCGATGCCGCATTACATGCGTGACAATGAAACCGGCGAAAATAGGCCTAATGCAATGTGCCCTGAAAATGGGCGCAAAACACGTTCAAATCGCCCTTTTTAACACCGTTTTCTTTTATTCTCCAGTTAGTAATGAAACTCCAGAACATCCAGTCGTATCCCCATCGTCCGGATGCGTGTTTGAAAGACGTTTGGTGGAAAAATATATCGCCGAGAATGGAACTGATCCAATCACCGGAAAGGAATTGAGCGAAGACATGTTAATTGAATTAAAATGTAACAAGGGTTCTGACCACAACGGATTGATCGGTACCAATTAAATTACGGAACTAGATACATAAGATATGCTTATAAGAAATTAAAAACGAGTTATTTTTATTGTTTTCACTCATTTTTCATGAAAAAATGGTGGAAAAATGACGAAATTGATGTAAATTTGAGTTCGATTTAAAATTCTAATTAGGAAAAATATACTGATCGGTCTTAAGTTGGACTTTTTGAAGATATAAATGTTTAAAAGTCGATATTTGATTTATTTCAAGGCGCACCGATAGTAAAACCACGACCTCCTTCAGCAACTAGTATTCCAGCCATTTTAAAATCCTTGCAAGATGAATGGGTATTGAGAAAGAAAAATTGTTTTTGTTTCCTTAAATGTGAAATTCTTTTTCTTTTTAAGGATGCTGTAATGCTACACAGTTTTACTCTTCGGCAACAGCTGCAAACGGCTCGGCAAGGTATAAAATTTTAATTTCTGATTGAAATGTATTGATTTTTGAGTGTTTTCAACTGGAAAATAGAATTGTCTCATGCGCTATATCAACATGATGCCGCTTGTCGAGTCATCGCACGGTTGACCAAAGAAGTGACGGCAGCTAGAGAAGCTTTGGCAACCCTCAAGCCTCAAGCTGGGATTGCAACTGCTGCTCCTGGTGCTCTGCAACCGGTAATTTGATCAATTTATACGCTTGAAGACGAATATTTTAATTTTTTTTTAATTTTTTTAAAAGCAATATGCTGCGGAAGCTGGTGGATTTGCTGAGGCGCCGCTCGAACAGGCTGGTATGACCCCAGAAGTGATACAAAAGGTTTGTAAATTATTTTTAAAGGCGAAAAATCGACGGAAAAATAAAGAAATAATTTTTTTTTAATTTTTAGCTTCAAGATAAGGCGAGTGTATTGACCCAAGAACGAAAGAAGGTGAAATTAGGTTTTGAAAATGGATTTTTATCCATTTATTTATGTAATTATTTATTTTCCAGAGAGGTAAAACAGTGCCAGAAGATTTGACCAAACCGGAAGACATCCGATCGTTCAAAATCCTGGGCTCGCATCCCGTCAGTACATTTATATATGCGAAAATCGATTTAATTTTAATTCAATTTTTTTTAAAATAGGGTTTGCACAGTGCTAGCGTGCCTGGTATTTTAGCTATGGACATCCACGCTGCCGACACCAGTAAAATTCTAACCGGTGGAAATGATAAAAACGCGACAATCTTCAACAAAGATACCGAACAAGTAGTGGCCATCTTGAAAGGACACACGAAAAAAGTTACCAACGTTATTTACCATCCACAAGAAGTACGCATTAAATAATAATAATAATAATATTCGAAGATATTAAAATTAATTTGTTGTTTAGGATATGGTGTTTACGTCTTCGCCCGACGCCTCGATTCGAGTTTGGCACGTTCCGACGTCGCAGTGCATCCAACTGATTAAAGCTCACGAAGGACCCGTTACGGGGTTAAGTTTGCACGCCACTGGTGATTATTTATTGAGTACATCGACCGATGAAGTAAGAATAATTTTTATTTATTTATTTTTGATTATTTTTTGTTGATTTTTTGATTTTTATTTCAGCATTGGGCTTTCTCGGACATACGAACCGGAACGGTTTTGACTAAAGTTGCCGACACTTCGTCGCAGGCGGCGCTGACTACAGCCGTGTTCCACCCGGATGGTCTGATTTTTGGAACCGGGACTTCGGATTCGATGATCAAAATTTGGGATTTGAAGGAACGAACGAACGTGGCTAATTTTCCGGGTCATTCGGGGCCCGTAGTGGCGATTGCGTTCTCTGAAAACGGTTATTATCTGGCTACTTCGGCCGACGACTCGACAGTCAAACTGTGGGATTTGAGGAAACTGAAAAACTTCAAGACCATCACCCTGGATGACAATTACGAGGTAATTTGTTAGAATTTAATGATTTGAGTCGTTTTTAAGACGTTTTTCGGGGGTTTTAGGTGAAGGATCTTTGCTTCGATCAAAGTGGTACATATTTGGCGATTGCTGGAACTGACGTTAGGTAATTTGAATTTTATTTTGGTCGATTTGTTTATTTTTTTGATTTTAAAAAAATTTATTTTTTGTTGTTTTAGAGTATATTTGTGCAAGCAATGGCAGGAATTGAAAATGTTTAATGATCACACAGCCTTAGCTACGGGAGTGCGATTCGGTCGGCACGCTCATTTCATCGCTTCATCGAGCATGGACCGAACACTTAAAATTTATGGAATGTAAAAAAAAAACAAAACAAAAATGGTTGAATAGTCAGTAATAAACGAAAATGTTCAACTGTTTATTTCTTTGTTTTGATGTTTGGCTGTTGTTTCTTTTCTTGATTTCATGTAATTTTTTATGGTTAAAAAACACCCAACTGAAACCTAAGTTTGGAATAAATATTTTGTTTCTTAATTTTTTTCCTCAATTGTTTGTTTATTTGGATTGTTTTTTGTTCGATTTGTATCGAACAATAAGCACGCACAACGCGAGCGAACAATACCGCGCATTTCATTTCACCCATTCGGAATTCTTGACTTTTTGATTCTGAATGTTTTGTTATTGCTTTTTCCAGTCCACAACTCGCGCCTATAATGCACCCGATTCGTACACGACGCCCGACTAAGCCGGACGAACAACCGCGGCAACGTTTCGACTCGCTGAGCCGACCATCGCTGGCGCAAAACTGAAATACCAATCGCTGCGGAACAACTGTGAGCATCGAAAACAACAAAACGCAATCACAAAATCGATACTAAACTCGTTTCGTTGCCAGATTAGCGTCCGAAAATGGGGAAAAGGAAGCAAACGGAGGAAAAACACCGACGGAATGTAACAACATCCTCGCACAGACATTTACTGGCGCATAAAATCGGCCATCGCTATCATTTACTCATCGCTCGCCGCGCCCAGACCGAGCCGAGCGAGCCGACGAAGAAAAACAAAATGGCGAAAATACAGTCGAAAATCGTGAAATCCAGCACGTCGCAGCAATACTACTCGAAGATCATCAAGGAGGACGTGTCGCTCGGCATCCACGTGCGACGCAGCGAGCGACTGGCCACTTTGGAGCGAATTAAAATGGTGGACAACCCGAGCGCGGCGACTCTCGAATCGGACGAAACGAAAGGGAACGAGGAAGCGGCGGGACAAGCGCCGTCGTTGCCCGAACTCGAGAACACGATCAATTTGGACCACGCGTATTCCAAGCAACTGGACTGCAAGGGGAAGTTGATCGGGTCCACGTACGACGAGTACCAGGCGAAAAACGGCGATAAAAGAGAGCGGAAAGGCGGCGCGAAACGGAGGAAATGTTACGACGAAGACCACAAGAAGGCGCATTTGACTTATTGGTCGACGGAAAACGAGAATTTCTGCCCGAGATTCGCGGATCGCAGTCGGAGTCCGTCCGCCGCGAGTTCGTCTTCGTGTTCGTCGTCTTTGTCGAGCTCGAAACCCGTGTTTAACGCGAAGAATAGGAAGAGTTTGATGTATAGAAAGGGGCATTCGATGGGCTCGAAAGAGGAGAAGAAGAGTTTGAAGAGGCGGAAATCGAAAGTGAAGTTTTTGAAGTGTAAAAATGGCGGCGAGAAAGTGTGGAGCGATGAAGAGAATGAGGTGAAGCAGCGTCGGAAGGCGCTGCATGTTAAACGGGGCAAGGAGGTGCAGGAAGCGAAGCGAGGAAGTAAGAGTAAGGTGGAGGGCAGCGAGAGAGGTGGTTTGGATTCGAGGAAAATTATGTCCACGAGGAGGTGATTTGTTTTTGTTTTTGTTTTTGATTTTTGATTTTTGTTTTTGATTTTTTTTTGGTTGTTTTTAGGCGTGGGAGACCACCGAAGATGCAAGTTGGGGCGAGTCATATGTGGCCGGATGGATTTGGTTAGTTTGAATGTGTTTGTGGAATGGTTTTTTGGTTTTTTGGTTTTTGAGTTTTTGTTTTGTTTTGTTTTAGATCAATGGCGGAAGAAGGCAAAGTCGTCGTCGAAGTGGGCTTCTTTGAGTCATGAGCAGCAGTGTGCTGCTATTAAGGGATGGAAATGTTTACTTCAGATGGCTTTTAATGAGATTCAAGTAATTTGGCGATAGGATTGGTTTTGTATTAGAAATTTATCAAACGTTTGTCGAAGTTAGTCGACATTTATTGAAATTTATCAAAAATTTGTCGAAATTGGTAGGAATTAGTGTAAATTTGTCAAACGTTTGTCGAAATTAGTCGACATTTATTGAAATTTATCAAAAATTTGTCGAAATTAGTCGACATTTATTGAAATCTATCAAAAATTTGTCGACATTTATTGAAATTTATCAAAAATTTGTCGACATTTATTGAAATTTATCAAAAATTTGTCGA
>JAQIXU010002013.1:0-13979 GCA_034701245.1 Strigamia transsilvanica | reverse complement strand
TTAAAATTACCAGCTGATTCCCTACTGGCATCTGGCCCAACGGTAAATAAAACTCGCACCTCTTTAATATTGATTTAGTGAAATTCATTTTCTCTATACATGCGTAATTTTTGGGGACGTAGCTTCGTAAAAAGGTTTGTTTAATCAAGAAAAAACAAAAATTCGATAAATTCGAAAACTACTTGCAATTTCTACTCGAAATTTTTAATCAATTTTAAATCCGAATTCATTTTTCATTTGTTTACTTCAGCTGCGCATGGCAGCCCTCAATGAACCCTATTCCGGAGACATGCACGGGGTTCGAGGCGTTGATTACAGCTGTTACCGCCAAGCGAGACGTGCCGGGCTTCGAGGAACCTTTCGAGCATTTCTTTCATCTCGCGTTCAGAATTTGGACAGTCTCGTTAGATATGCGGACAAATCGTTACCCGTGGCTAACATTCGGGCAAGTAACGTGCGAAATGGATAATAAAAATGTGTAAAATCGAATTACATTTTGCAGGGCGATATTCTATTTAATTCGTGGAGCGACATGTTTGTCGGTTCAGGGGCACCGTTTAGTTATCATCCACGATTGTACTCGTTTGATGGACGGAATGTGTTGCAAGATAACACTTGGTACCGATTTAAACGTGTGGAATTGTATTTAAATTTTAATGATTTCTTTTTTGGTTATTTAAGGCCTCAAAAGATCATTTGGCACGGATCAACTCGCTCGGGAGAGCGGTCGATGGACACGTATTGCGATGCGTGGCATTCGAACAGCAAGGATAAAGTTGGTCTGGCAAGTCCATTGAACACTGGCAAGTTGCTCGAGCAGGAAGAATACACGTGCAGCAATTCGTTTGTGGTTTTGTGTGTCGAAGCCACGAGCCAATCGGAGTACCGACGCAAAAGGGACGTGGAGATGGTCGCGGACGAAATGGAAGCCGAACTGGAAGCGTTGGAAAAACACAAACAGAATGTGAAAGTTGACGAGTTTACAACGGAAGATGAATACGCCGAATTTTTACAACGTGTGGCTCCGTTGGTTTAAGATTTTTCAGTGAAGTTGAAAGAGTTTTTTTTGGGTTTATTTCGAAGTAATCTGATGTGAAACATCCGGTACTATAGTTGTTGTCATTAGTTTCATATTCAAAAGAAAAATTGCAAGTGTAAAACGATATTACGTCTGTTTAATGTTGAAGGAATTTGGTTTAAATAGACAGTATTGAATGCTCATTTGGAGACAATCTCATTATACATATATAGTTAAAATTTTCTCAATGCAATTTTGTGTCATCAAACATCCATAATCAAAAGATGTAGAATAAATTACATATCTGCTACTGATATTAAATTGAAGTTGAAAGTATATGAAATGTTTTAAACTGATGAGATTCGTGAAAGATACTTTTTGTTTTTCTTTTTTCTTTGTTTCTTTTTGTGTACTAGCAATAAACCGTGTTATATTAGATGTGTCGGTAGGAAATGTACTCTTAGAGACGATAAAATAAGCTTAATTACCCGTGTAAAATTTTTTATCACTGCCATTGATATTTTGATATAGTTATTTTTTATTTATGTTACCTTTATTAAAAGTTCTATAATAAGAAAAAGTTTGAGTTTTTTTGTGAAATGATTTTGTACAAATTGTGAATGACCTTAAAACGGTAGCAATAAATTTAAATTACGTGATCGTATTTATTTATCTTTTTTCAACTACTGTAGTTTGAATCTTCCGCCATATTGACACACACCGCCATCTATCGTCATTACGCGAAAGTTTTCCAATATAAAATTTAAAAAAGAAGCTGGTCGGTTATGACCGGACCGGACCTGTAGACGTGGATTACCGGAAGAACAAAACAAAAATACACTTTCGTTTAAACAAAATTCCATTCAAGGTAAGTAATTTTATCACATTATATCATTAAAAAAAACATTGCGAAAATATACGCGAGTGTCGTCCTTGGGAGAATACCTTTAAAGTGGGTGCCGTCCTTGAGATAACCTTGACTCTTTTTTGCGAAATAGCAAAAAAAACCCAACTCGTATCATCACGATTTATTCGTAGAATCACCAAATTTCCAGAGATGTGGCGGAGGAAATGGCAGTTCGGATTTCCGATGACAACTTAGCGGGATTAATTAACTGGTGCGTGTATTTTTCCCTCATTTCTCCACGAAATAGCTGCATGGCATGGCACGATGTTACGATTCACCTTGACCTGCATTTTTCTTCTGAATTACGTTTTGAGATGTTCACTTCAAACCCACGACTCAACTCCAGTCATCTGCCCCCAGTCGTGTAATTGCAGCGATTCTGACATTCTAACTGGACCAACGACTTTATACTTAAAGTGTGAAGCCGCTAACAAAACATCGTTGTACAAATATGAACCTTTCAAAGGAAAACTTTATCCGCTTAATCAAGGTACGTTGTCATTTATTAAACATTTTCCAGCACAGTTATGCGATTCACTACTGTGCTGGAAGACGGCCGAAAAAGTTCATTTTTATCTCGTTGTGCGCAGATGCTGTCAACACACATCTCTTGAGTCAATTCCACGGATTACAAAACTTATACATCGATAATCTCAACCTGACAAACATCGACGAGAATTTACTAAAAACTCAACTACAAGTTAAAATTTTCTCGCTGACCGGCAACGACTTGAACGAAATCCCAGCGCCAGTTTTTGGCAACTTGTTCGAAGTTTGGGCCATCGTTTTATCCAACAACAACTTAAGACGTTTCGACCTCTCCAAACTGCCCGAACCGTCCAAACTGAGAAGGATATTTCTCGACGGCAACTTCATCCAACTAACAAACGAAATCTTCGATCCCTTTTCGTCGTTGGAGTGGCTGTATTTGGGGAGAAATGATTTGCACGTTTTACCCGAAAAACTCATACACAATTTGCGATTTTTGCAAATTTTCGACGCCAGACAGAACAATTTGACCTCGATTCCTCCGTTTTTCTTCTCCAGATCCAAGTTCTTGAAGCGCCTTGACCTGAGTCACAACCAACTGATGTCGCTGCCCGAAAGTTTCTCTTGGGGCTTGTTCGGTGCGACCGAATTGATGTTGTCGTTCAACGATTTGACCGCGCTCAGCGATTCGACTTTCGACTGTTTGTGGAAAGTTCAAAACCTCTCGTTGGACCACAACAAATTGAATTTGTTAAGTAAATTTTCCTTTTCCTCGTTGACCGATTTGCTCTATTTGAATTTAGGCCACAACCGGCTTGAAAATCTTCCGCTTTTACCCTCGAAAATCATCATACTCGGTTTATCTCATAATAATATCACTCGTTTAGCCGGGGATTGGAGCGAGAGATTAAATTTCTTAATCGATATCGATTTGTCCCATAACCAGTTGACTTTTGTCGATTTCGGCGATTTTTATTCCATTTTTAAAAGCCGTATCGGTAGTAATCCATTTTTTAACACATACAAGGCTGTCACCAAGAAAGATTCGTCGCATTTTTCCATCAATTTGAACGATAATTTTATATTTGAATTTAATTTACAAGCGCTGAATAAAACAGACTCGATTTCGGCTCTGGTTTATTTCAATCGCAACCGAGTTCAGAATAATTGCTTACGTGCGAATTACTCGAAATTTCAGTTTGTTTTTGACGAATTGACTTGCGATGACGGCGAGGGACTAACAGTGGGGTGTCCTCGACATTGTTCTTGTTTATCTTTTGGAGTGTTAGATTGTTCCAATTCGTTGCTGTCAGCAATACCGACGCAGCTTGGTTTCTCTCCCGTCATTTTGAACATGAATTCGAATAATGTGAGTAATTTGAGCTCCCTTTTGGATTCCCGGTTCCAAAATCTCACTGATCTTCACTTGAATTCGTGTTTTTTATCCTCGAATCATCTCGTTCTTTCGTCTAATTCCAATCAAAGTGTTTTTATGAATTTAAATCAACTGGTCAGGTTATTCTTATCCCACAATTTAATCACATATCTTGCAAGAGAGACTTTTCACTATTTAGAAAACTTGCAGGAATTGGATTTGAGTTTTAACTTAATCGAGTATTTCTCTGGAGAGGTGATTGAAAACTTAAAGTCCCTCAGGATTTTGAACCTAAAACACAACAGACTCGAGGCCCTTGATCTGGATCCCGCTCACACTTACTCAAACCTCCAAATTCTTAATTTAAAATCAAACAAAATCGAAAAGTTGACCCATATTTTGAAACCGCTTTCAAATATCGTTGAATTGGACGCCAGTTTCAACAACATTAGCTACATCGGTGACTGCAAATGGCCCCAAACACTCAAAATCATTGCACTGAGCAACAACAAGATAAAAATAAACGACCATTTAGCTTTCCCTCAGCATCTAAAACTGTTGGATTTGAGTTCAAACCAATTAGATGACTTTCATACCTCCAATTTCAACGTAAACAATGGCACCATTTTAGATTTAACCCAAAACATGATCAAATCAGTTGAAATCCAAAGCGCAAAGGAAAAATATTATCAAATCCTACTGTCAGACAACCCATTAAATTGCTCCTGTGACTTGAAGTATTTCTTAGATTACGTCAAACGAGCCAGGAAAGAGTTGCAGTTGGAATTCCCAGGTGCTTTGAAATGTGCAGGAAATGATGAAAATTCAAAACCAACATCCATCTTTTTGACTCAGTTCCAAAACTGTAGTGACCAATGTCCTAAACATTGTGATTGCCTTCCAAATAAACACTTAAAGTGCTCACACATTCCTTATTTGAATTGGATTCAAACCATGTCCACTCCAGATAGTGGTGCTGGAGAAGCTCCCCTACCTCCATCTGGTGGTGGTGGTGGTGGTGGCGGCGGCGGCGGTGGTGGTGGTGGTGGAGGCGGCGGTGGCGGCGGCGGTGGCGGTGGCGGTGGCGGTGGCGGTGGTGGTGGTGGAGATCGTCCATCACCTCCACCTCCATCTCCATCTCCATCTCCAGGTGGAGATGGAGATGGTTATTATGAATATGACCACAATCATGTTGCTATGGCTGATAACAACGTGTGGAGTTCCTTGACTCTTACAAATGTAGCTTGTGGATCACTCAGCTATTTGGAGTCTGAAATGTGGAAGAATTTGAACATTTTGAATATTGTCACATGCATTGGACCTTTGAGAGATTTCTGGGATTTCAAGTTGGGGACCAAACCTTCATTGATTCAATTTTCTTTGGTCAAACGTGAGTTGGGTTATTTGCCTTCAGCTCTTTTGGAGAATGCCACTGAGTTGCAGAGCTTAAATCTGAGTGATAACAAAATCAAGAGCCTAAGCTCCAATGTGTTTCTGGTTACAGAGAAATTGGAGACTTTAGATTTGAGTTTTAATAACCTGGGGGAGATGAATGACAATCTGTTCTCTAAACTGCTTTTCTTAGAGAGTTTGTGGCTAAATGACAATAATATTATGCGCATCTCAGCTGATCTGTTGGGGACCAACACGAATTTGAAGTACTTGAATGTAGCAAATAACAAATTGAACAATATCAATCCTGACGCATTCCTTCAGTGCAGTGTGCTGTCAGAAATATACTTGGAAAATAATAGCATTGGGAAAGAGGACGTAAATGCCATGCATTTGCCCTCCACATTGAAAGTCCTAAGTTTAGCTCATAATAAAATCATCCAATTCCCAGGGAAGTGGAAATATCTCAAACAGCTTGAAACACTAGATTTGTCACACAATACGATCACAACTATCTCAGTGGATGATTTGCTTGGATATCCTGAATCATTGACTATCTATCTGACAAAGAATAATATTTCCAGCATAAACTATGAGGAAAATGTGAAGCTAAGTTTAGGAGACACAAAACCCACAAAACCCAGTATCAAGTTAGATTATCCCATTCTTTGTGACTGTAGAATCAAATGGTTGGTTGATTGTATAAGAAGCCACTTTATTGGACATTGTCCTATTAAGTTAATTGATTTAAATCTGACTTGTCAAGGACCAGAAGAAGTTGCAAACCACTTGGTTAAGGATTTAGATAAAGAAGAACTAACCTGTGTTTTAGACAATTGCTATGTGGGTTGTATTTGTTTCATCAAGGCACAATTTGCTGTATCAAACTGCTCAAATGGTAATTTAACAATGTTGCCTGGACTTGCACCTGATGGTACTGATGTTTTGGTCATGGATGGCAATGCCAATGTCTCCCTGATTGGTTTAAAGCAAAACATGTGGAAGCAATTGAAGAAATTGTTCATTAGTTTTTGTGTTGGTTTAAATGAGAGTGAGTTTGATGGATTGTTTGTGGGAAACAAAGAACTAGAGGTGATTTGGATGATGTTTAATGGGATTGAACAACTTCCCAACAATTTCTTCACTGGGTTGGAGCACTTAAGGGAAATTGATCTGAGTGGAAACAAATTGAAATCACTACCAACCTTTGAGGGACTATTAAATCTTGAAAGTTTAAGTGTGAGTGGGAATGATCTGTATGTGGTGAACTCAAATTTGTTGACTAAATTGAGATCAATTGATTTATCTGGTAACAAACTAACAATGCTGTCCATTGAAATGGACCAACACCACTCCTCCATCCACTTGAATTTATCACACAACAACTTGGAAAATTTTACATTTCTGATAGAAAACATGACAACATTCCCATTCCAAGTGCTGGATTTGAGTCACAACTCGTTGACCCAAATTAACCTGACCAACTTATTCACCTACCTCGACACACTAATCAACCTGACCCACAACTCAATCACCAAATTCGCATTTCCAATCGATGACCACAACCTGACAGTGGACGTTTCATTCAACCCAATTGGATGCGAGTGCCAATTCACAGAAAATCCAACCAAATTCATACACGACTCTTCGTGTTCGCAGAGTATTCGAACCAAACTGGCCACATCCTTCCCAGACCCAATCTGCATCACTTCATCCAACTGTCCACCGCCCTGCACCTGCATCAAAAACACCAAAAGCCAACAAACCTCAATGTACTGCTCAAATCCACAGCTCCAATCCCTACCACTCACAGCACCAGCCAACCTTACCACCTTATCAATCACCAACACTAACATGTCACTTCTCCTGGGCCTAAGCCACCCCCATTGGGACCAACTGACCACCTTAATCCTATCCAAAAACCGAATTTCGCAAATAGCCAACGAAAAAATCCCATCAAGCTTGACCCACGTTTCACTGGACAACAACAGTCTCGCGAGACCTTCCGGTTGGCTCAATAACCATCCCCTGATTTCGTCGTTGCACCTAACTTTGGGGCATAATCCTTGGATTTGCGACTGCGATAATGATGATTTTCGCAAATGGTTGTTGGGGGATGGGAAAGCCGTGGTGGCCGACATTGGAAATGTCACGTGCAGTGACGGGGGCTCACTATTCAACGAGTTGTGCGACAATTTCTGGGCCATTTCCGGTCCGTTTCTCATTTCCTTCTTGGTGATACTCGTGCTGAGCTTAGTCGTACTGTCGTTCTACTGCAAAAACCAGTCGGCGGTGCTGATGTGGGTGTACGCCAAGTGCAGATGCTTCTGGTGGTGTCTGAGCGAGAAGGAAATCGAGTTCGACAAGTTGTTCGACGCGTTCGTGTCGTACGGAAACGAAGATACGGATTTCGTGCTTGAGACGTTGGTGCCGGAACTGGAGGGCAAACCACCGCACTACAAGCTGTGCATCCACGAGAGGGACTGGAAGGTCGGTGAGAACATCGTGGACCAAATCGAGGAATCGGTGGTCAACAGCCGCAGAGTGATCATCGTGTTGACGCAGAACTTCGTAGACAGCGTGTGGAGTTCGCTCGAGTTCAAGACTGCGCATTACCACTCGATGCAGGAGAAAGCCAATCGCATCATAGTGATCGTGGTGGGCGAACTTCCGGCCAAGGACACATTGGACGCCGATTTGCGCATGCACATCAATCTCAACACTTATCTCAAGTGGGGGGACAAGCAGTTCTGGGATAAGTTGCGATACGCGATGCCCGGAAACCGGAAGAGAAGCAGCGGGGCCGGTTTGACCACCGGGATGAGCAAATTTCTCGTCGCGTTGGAACCGAAGGAAATGGAAACGGAATTCACGACCAACGACCAGGACTGAAGTAAATGTAAATTGGATTGGAACAAAATTTATTCAGGGATCAGGTACAAAAATGAGAAAATTACTTTGATTTTTTGCTTTAATAAAAGTCTTTTTCAGGCGATGGAAAGCGAAACGGACGCATAAACGCAAAAGAGACTGGAACAAGGAGTGAAGGAAGTCGAAGAGATGCGCTCGAAGGAGCAAGCTGTGCAATAGAAACACAGAAAACTAGGAAGACAGCTCAGAGACCTCAAGGAAATGCAGCGGAAAGAGAATGGAATAATTCGGAGGAAAACAGAAATGGTCAGTTCGGTTGTCACAAACGGGATGATTTAATGAAATTGAGTTTGAAATATTTTTGATTTTATTTTATTTTATTTTTGCTGTAGGTGGATCGGGACGTCGCACGAGTTAACCAAGGGATATATGAATTTGACCAGGGATGAACTGATTTCTACACGCACATTAGGTCAGTGCAAGGACTGGAAACTTCATGAAGCTAGGCTTTAAAAAATGCGAAATGCACCATGGGTCTTCAGTCAGACCTGGTCTCCCATAATTCATTGCATGATTGTAAAGTTCACGCGAAATCCACTAGATGGTTGACTGGATTTCTTCTATATGAATTACGCATCTAAAATAACTCAAAAATCCGATTCGTTACTAAAAGTCCGTCTATTTTTATTGTGCAAATATTAGTACATATTAAATTAGAACAAATAAATTTGATTTGAATCGCAGTTAATATTACGAAAATGCGCTGCCGCCATCGCGGACAGTTTCAACAAAATCCAATAGATGGCGCCCCGGTAAATTATCTTATCTTATCACGGAAGATAATTGTAGAAATGGTTCAGTTTACTTTTAATGTAGGAATATTAGGTCAAATGAAAAGATAAGAAAAATCCTTTCTGATGCGCAGTGAGAATTGCCACGAATGCGAACTTTGTAGACAGAAACATTAAACCAAGTAATGTTTATACATTTAAACTTCATCAAACAAAAACAAAGGAGAGAGAGGGAGTAATTTCTTTTATGCGCCAATTCCAAGTGGTGTTTCGTCTCCAAATGTTTTTCACCGTAATTTCCTGTAAAAGTAAATTCAATTACAGTTGGACCTCGCTAAGTCGAACTCAAAGGGACTCGAAAAAAATTCGACTTACGGAGTTTTCGATTTCGGGAAAACGGCGTAATAGGCGCGGGTTAATCAAGGACATTATTTTTCCGGCTTAATTATTACATAACCGTTTACTATATTGTCGTTTTATACGCATACATGTAGACTACATACCGGTACACGCATCTACATTATGTACGTACTATCGCACAGTGCAATGAAATACATTGGTCTTATGGGAATTCGGCCGGGGACTAACGAGTAATTCGACATAGGAAGGTCGACTTAGCGAGGTCCGACTGTAAATCATGTCGTTTCAGTTAATTGTGACAACCGAGGCACCGGTTTTTTTGTTAAACCGACCCATTCGGCCCGTTCGGCATTTTACCATGTGCCGACAACCGAACCAACCATTTTTGTTTCCCTCCGTTTTCTTGCCACTGCATTTGCGAGTAATTTAATTTTCTTGAGGTCTCTGAGCTGTCTTCGTAGTTTTCTGTTTTTCTGTTGCACAGCTTGCTCCTTCGAGCGCATCTTGTCGCATCCCTGAATAGATTCTGTTCCAATCCAATTTACAGACGAGGATACCAATTAAAAATAATTATATGACCTGAAATGAGTTACATCATATTCACACGCGTACAAACCTGTATTGTCTAGGCTACTAGAAAGTCCGCATTCATTTTCTCAACATGAAAACAACCTACGGTGCCACCAACGGTGCCACCGACGGCGTTGTTGAGCCCGCCGAAGCACCCATAATTCGCACGGCGAAATTCAGATTTGTGATTTTATTTCTTTTCGTACTCTACACCTCGTCAAATGCATTTCCATGGATGCATTACTCAATCCTCGCGACCATCGTCTCAGATTATTACGGAGTTTCGGTCAATACCATCAATTGGACGGGAATGGTTTTATTTATCACGAATATCCCGCTTATATTCCCAGCCCTGTGGTTGCTCAGTCGGGCGGGATTAAGGGTGACGATTCTCCTCGGCGCATTCGGCTCCGTTCTCGGCGCGTGGATCAAATGCGCTTCAGTCGCTCCCGACCGTTTCGTCGTGACTATGGTTGGGCAAACTATTGTCGCGGCTTCGCAGGTCTTCGTTTTGAATATTCCGCCCAGGTTGGCTGCGGTTTGGTTTGGACCGAACGAAGTTTCCACGGCGTGCGCGGTTGGGGTTTTGGGAAATCAAGTGAGTTGACGTTGAAATTGAAATTGAAATTGAAATTGAAATTGAAATCAGTTTTTATTTTTACTCGTTTGCAGATGGGAATAGCACTCGGTTTTCTAATACCACGTGAACTTGTCAAACAATCCGGAACAAGTAATTCGACAAATATAGCTGAAATTAGCGAAGGATTAAATTATTTGTTTTATGGCACTGCTATTTTCAGTAGTTTGCTTTTTGTTGCACTTATTCTTTGTAGGTTATTTTCGTGGAATCTCTGGAGATGATGCAAATAAATAAATCATTTATGTTTTATGATTTATTATGACAGTTTTTAAAGCTGCGCCACCAAATCCTCCAAGTGTAGCCGCAGCCAGTGCAGCAGGTGCAGAGGATAATTATTTCCAAACAATCGTTCGGCTTGTTAGAAATAAAAATTATTGCCTGCTTGTTATATCTTATGGTATACAAGCTTTTTGATGGTTTATATATATATTAATCACGTATAAGCGGATATTTCAAATCTATTTGAAGGGATCAACGTGGGAGTCTTTTTTACAATCTCGATTGTTTTAGACCAGGTTTATGGAGTTTACTTTCCCGTAAGTAATGTGAATTTAACTTAAATGTGAGTAATTTTTTAGCTGTTTTGTTAGAATGATAGTAATTCTGGGAGAGTCGGACTGACATTCGTTGTAGCTGGAATGATAGGATCAGTTATTGCTGGGTATTGGTTGGATAGAACTCATAAATTCAAGTAAAATCAAACAAATATGTCTGAATATAATTTATTTATCTATATATTTGTTGTCTTTTTTTTTTTAGGCAAACAACACTAGCATTGTATATTTTTTCATTTATTGGCATGGTTGCGTTTACATTCATGTTCAAGCTCTACCAAATTTGGCTCGTATTTGTATCTGCTTTTTGTCTGGGGCAAGATTTCAGTTATATTATTTTTTGTTACGAAATAATTTATACGTAATATGCATATTCCCATCTTGAAAAAGTATGTAAATGCTTGAGGAAATCTTATTTATTACATTATGAGCAAAAAGAATCGATGAAAGTCCAGGATAAGTCACGGTAAGACGATTCTTTTGTATCCGCCAATTCAAGTGATGTGGAACTCAAAATATGCATTTATATACTGTAATCAAATTCTTTGTTATGTAAATTGTTTACAAAACGTTTTGTGTTTAATTACTCTATTTTATTTTTTATAGGTTTTGTTTGACGGGTTATCTGCCCGTTGGATTCGAATTTGCCGCTGAGATTACATACCCAGTCTCTGAAGGAATATCGGCTGGATTATTAAACACAGCTGCGAACGTTAAACTTTTATTTATTTATATTTTTGATTTCTCATGTTTGTTTTATTTTGTTATTAAATTTTCAGGTGTTTGGAATAATATTTACCGAGTTTGCATCGTATTTATTAACCTTTAGTGACATCATTGCCAATTTATTTCTTTGTGCAGTTTTGCTCGTTGGAGTTGTCATGACTGGTAATAAGTAAATTAATTATTAATAATTGTTTTATTTTTATGTTTGGTCTGGTTAATAGTGTTCATTAAGGCCGATTTAAAGCGCCAAGCAGCTCAAGGTGGTGAATTGCATGTAACAAGCAATAAAGAAGGCCAAGAATGTGGGAACTGAAATCTGTAGAGTTGGCTACGTTCTTTTAATTGGAGCAGAAAAGTGGAAGGTTTCTGTTTTTGCTGAATATCGATTTTTTTTTTTTTGTTTGTTTTAACTTGGAACTTGACTATTATTTTAAGCTTTGTTTTTATTCTAGTTGTGCAGTAAAAGTGTTAATAAAATTTTTATTACATTTACTTTAAACATGATTTTTATCTTATTAAGAACCAAAGGCTTCGAAATTTTGTGGTATTTTCATTTTTTCTTGTTTCTACTGGGTTTTTGTTTTGCATGTTATTGTTTTTTGTATTGGTTACAGGTCACTGACACTTTAAATTCTGTTGTGGCATCGTGCGGATTGTTTTGGTACTGCGATTCAAACGAATTTATTTGCGAGCAAACCGATCTGCCATCTATTGGATTTTGTGAGAACTTTGCAGGTTCGTGAGAATAACCCGAGGTTGCGGTAGCGTAATATTCACTGCGAGGTAACACGAATCTATCGATTTAAGTTGATGTGTACTAATAATTCCGCATTAAAACTAAAGGGATAAATCGTAATAAATCTAATTTTTATTTTAGTTATTACAAAATGTTGTAAAACGGGTTGCCATCTATTGGATTTCGCGGGAACTTTACAAGTTTGAAGGAAAATTCCTAGATGGCGTCAGTGCATTTTGCATCGAAGTCATTTCAAGTTAAAACGAATATTGTTTCTTAGGTTTGACATGTATTAATTTAAATTTTCGAAAAAAAACCACATTGATAATGACAAATCTGATTACAAATAAATAGAAATTTGGCGTCTGTCTTTAGCCATCTCCCGTTTCCCGTCTCTCGCCATCTTGAATTTCAATCTTGCAAACGATCAGACATTTTTAATCGGTAAAGTTGTTAAATGTTGTGATATAATCAGTGGTGAAATATAAACGATAAATTTTTATTTCAGATTAAACTTGAACGGGCATAGAAGAAATGATGCAGCGTTACTCATCGATTGAAAAGAATTGAAGAAGAAAATTTCCATCGAAAATTGCCCAATCACGGAACTGAAAGCTGCGTGATTTTCTCGGATTTTCTTTAGTTTTTGCTGTCGAATTGACCGGATTACGACTCTCGGTAAGTAACGTTTTCTTTTAGCGTGCATTGAATGCGCCATTTAGGCCTACATATTTTTTCTTTGTCTATAGTTTTTGCTGCCGCCGCCTTCCTTTCTTGCTGCTGTTAATAATAACGGACGTTAAACATGAAGCTGGTCTATGGTAAGTTGAATTTTTCTTAATTGTCGCTTTATTCATGGCGTTGGTATTTTTGGTTTTGTTAGTTTGCTCACGCATTTGGACGTGTTCTGTCATTTTACTATTTTCACGAAATTGACATTTTCATTTTGAATTATTTTTGTAATTATTGTATCTTATTCGATTTTCTTATGTGTTGAATGTCATTCGGTTGTATAGTATTTGTTAAGCTGCGGCTTATTATTTGTATTGTGTATTTTCAGATTGCGCCACGCCACGCATACCACAGCAAAGGCCAACAATGAAGACTTATTATAGGTAAGAATCTTTTTCCAGGGCCTAGGATTGGGCACCTAGGCCCTGGCTCTTTATACTGAAGTGTCAAGGCTTAACCGGGTTTTCTGGGTCTTAGACATTAGCTGTACTTTACAGCTTAAACGTGGGGTAAGCTTTTTCTTGGGTTTTTTTTTGTTTTTTTTTTTTTGATAAAAAATTTGCTGCGTATTTTGTTTTATGTGAGAAAATTGTTGTAAAAAAATTCCGTGCGTTTATGCTTAGTATACCACATTTCTAAATTTTATTTTTTAATTTTAAGCTAAGTATATACATTTTTTAAATTTCTATTTCTCTAGTGCAATATTTCGTACGCGTTCATAAAATCTTGTGCTGGTTGCGTGTCCATTATAGCCTAAAGTAAACGGAAATTATTTTATTAGTGAAAATAAAGTAGCTTGCATTGAAAATAATATACTT
>JAQIXU010002012.1:0-13980 GCA_034701245.1 Strigamia transsilvanica | reverse complement strand
CAAAATTTCCAATTACTAAGTTATAGAGAATCATCTAATTAGTCTAAACAGCTTAAAACAAGTTATGGTTAATTCGGGAAAAAAATGAAGAAAAACTACAATTTCAGATTTTCAAAATGTGATAGAAAAAATTCAAAAGTAATATTTTCTATGGAAAATTTCATAGGGGTTGGGGCAAACTTTTTTTTCAGATTCCCACCACTCGGCGAATTAACTGCTGAAGAGGCCGGCTGTAACCGGTTGCAACAATATTTGAATCTCTGTAGGGGAGTCGATAATTTTGGATCCAGGGGTTCCAAATGTACTAAATCCATGCAATCCACTCCATGCAGAGTACACTGTACGAGCAAAACTAAATTGATTGTTATTGCTCCAAGCGCTTACTATTCGTACCTCAGCCAGCTTCGGTTATTCTCTTTATGGTACTCGCTTCGTGCAAAACAATCGGCACAAGTTTTGTCGCAGTGGCATAGCACTTCGGCACATTTGGATTGCCCAGATGCTAAGAAAAATACAAAATTAGTTTTTAAAAATGGAAAATAGAAATTGTTATAATTTATATACTTACAACAACTGACGACTCCGTTTTCAAAGGTCCATGCGTAAGGTGTTATGTAGGCACCCATTAGAAACATAGATTTGCATTCTGCTCGGTTTACTGCGTAGTAACACTTGTCGTGATCTCGACAACAACTAAATAATAGAATCAGGAAATTTGTGGAATAAATCAGAAACAAACACCTACCAAGTTTTCCAGATAAGGGAAAATTCGAATTTTAATTATCTGGAAAACCGTGCATGTTTACATGGCATTAGTTTTCTGGTAAAGCTGATGTCTTGTGTGACAATGTTAAATATTGCCCATAATGCAGTTCGGTTATCAGGAACAACAAAATGGCTGTCGATCTATTTCAACCCCCAAACAAACCAAATTTAGCGAATGTAACTTCTCTCCAAAGCAAGAACTATTAAAATATTTGATAAAATCCAGGAATACATCATTTTCGTTTATAGTTGATGCCATTTGTAATGCAAACTCAGAATACTGAGATACATGTGTCACTTTTGCGCATAAATGGGTGTTTACGTTGCAGTTTGCAATGCACATAACGCCTAAAATCCATGTCAAACAATTGGAATTTAGTTTTCTAGATAGGTACAATACAATTTTTCCAGAAAACTTGTGTGTTTACATAATCAGTTTTCTAGAAAAGAGAAATTCAGATTTTCACTTATCTAGAAAACTGTACATGTTATGTTAACATGGTAATTGATAGTCTTTTAAATTTGTTTTTTTTTTGGTAGTGATTTTACCTGTCAACATCATCAACTGCTTCCCCTTTACCACCTTTACCACACCAGTTTCCATAGTCAATGTAATCCAAGGCAGTCCGATTGGTTACCGTGAAAATCATATTCTGGAAGTTGAACAAGTTCCGCTCCATCATTTTAGGGTTTGCCCATGTTAGGGATAGGGCTGCAAAAGTAGAAGTTGGTTATATTATAGGGCAAATTTGTTGAAAGAAACGTACCAAGAAACAGAGAAATTACTGTTAGGCACTTCATATCGCAGTCAAAAAATGATGTTAGTGTAGTGTTACGGGTACTCAAGATCCTTTTAAATTCGATACCTTTACACAGGTGGAGAAGAATCGCATATTAAGTGATATTCAAGGAGACAACATATTAAATTAGAGGAAAAATAGTTTTGTTGACATTAAATGTGCTTACTGTCATGAAACTTTAAAAAGTAATTGAAACTCTTACGTCATAACAGGTGTTCCGTCAGAACAACACTTTTATTTGAGTATCCCTATGCAAATAAGGTTTAAAATTGTAACATTTTACTTGTGCTTTGTATTTTTGGACATGGGTCGTGATAGCAACGATTTTTGTAGCGACAGAGGAGGTTACTGGGTCGCCATAGCGACAAAAAGAACAAGGTGCTCACACAACAGCGCTAACCCGACCAATGTGCGTTTTTTTCTTATCTTTACTTTCATTTTCACACTGACTAATTCAACAGAATTATTTGTTGCATTCCAAAGTTTAGCCATATCATAATTGCATTTTGGAATTATCTGGCTGGAAAGTAATTAAGTGTACACCCTGTATTATAATATTTGGATGCTGGCGCCATAGTAACACAATAATTCGCAGCGCGCTCTGGTGACAAAATTATACATTGGTCGATCCGTTCCTTCACAAGTTTGCCATCAATTTGAATTTTGACATTAGTTGGACATCAGTTTTGAGCTTTGACATTAATTTGTCATAAATTTTGAGCTCTGACATTAGTTTGACATCAATTTTAGTTTTGACATTAGTTTGACATCAGTTTTGAGGATGTCTGCCCATATCGTTGATGCCCGTATCGAGCAAGAGAAAAATAAAAATAAAACATCAGGCATGACCGCAATATCGAGTGGACAAAAGGGATCATGACATTCAACTTTTAATCTACAGTATGTGCAATTTGAATTAATGAGTGTGTAATGATCGATGATTTTAATTTTTGTAAAATGTGTTTACTGCCCATGAGGGGGATTTTTTTTAGAGATGTAAGCGCTGTGAACACATTGAGTCACCGCCAGTTGTTAATGTGATGGGCACATTCGAAAAATGTGCAGCATGCAATCGGATGCTAGTATGTAATACCCCTGAAGTGTCTTGGGGACCTTTATGAATTTTCAATAAACACTTCTCACTTCACATTCGCCCTAATTAGTTCGTTTTGAGATTTGACGTTAGTTTGACATTCCGAACTTATTTTAAGATGGCCGTGTCTTGATTTTATTTATTTTAGATCCATTTTTAATTTTCTCACTTTCTAATTCCAAGAGATTAAGGTTCTAGCTAGTCCAAGACGGTAAGGTGATTTTACCCAATAAAGAAAGAAAACAAAACTAGTTTAAGTTTAAATCTATCCTTCACTTGTTCCCAACACACTATACCACGTAGTTGGAAGTTCCAAATATTCAGAAACAGGAAAGACTTTAGCAAAGTGAACACAATTTACGGTTTTTGGTGTTTTACTTGATTATTCCGATGCAATCCAAATCGCTTTGACGTTTTCACAATTCGGGAATAAGCACTTCTGTAGTTTGATTTATTGTAAACTTGAAAACCCTTATTTAATGTAATCCTAGTTCTATCAAATTTTCAACGTGTCACACATTTGCTGCTCTGCCACATTGCATAATTTGAGAAGCATTGATCTAAACGACCCGTTTTGCTGGCGAATGCGCGACCATTCTCTAGCAGCAGAACTCTACAGCTGTTTCAAAGCCAGTGCAGACAATGCACCCTGGTGGCAACTGTGTGGCACGCAACACTGTGTATGTGGTAATTACGTTAAGAAATACATCTCCATTAAGCCGAGGATGAATTAATTTCAGGTGAATAAGAAGCGGAAGGCTTGCAATTTGTGCCACATGCACCAAAATGCATTTCCTGGTGAAGGAAAAATTTATCACCACACTAGAAATATTTTTTTCAAAAAAAAAAATGTACCGGTATGTTTGATAAAATGTGGAAAAATACGTTTTCTACATGTACCTGTGGACACTTTAAAGTTAAGTTGGGGGTGTTGATTGTGCCCTTCTCAAACCTACTGGACCCTTAAAACTCCACAATCCTACATCAAAAACTCTTCCAGAACTTCTCTGCATCTCGTTGACGCGTGACATGCGCCCAATGTCTATGCCAGTATAAAGAGACCAATTGTTGAAAAAGCTCCATATGAGTCCACCACGAATGGAATAACTAATTGTTATAATATAAACCCTATTGCTCACTTACACAATACCACGCTAGTTCAAGACCGTAGAGTCAGCAATTGTTGGCAGCCATTTCGATGATCGATCACACGTTCCTGGTTATTTTCAATAAATTCGCAGAAAAACCAAACAATTTCGATTTGTCAAACTAGTCCTGTTTGATTAAATAAGCACATGTATTATATAAATTTTCTAAATACCGCATGCAGTCCGAAATTATGTTGATTGTTGATCGATTAGGCCTACTTGCAAAACTCACAATGTCAATGGTGTTTTCCTGTGATTTGGCACTTTATCCGGGGATATTTCTTGGTGAAATTCACAAGGAGCAGTCCTTTTTCAGATACATCATCGTCTCAGGATAGCCCAGCCAAGAAAGTTTTTGCCTGGTAAAGTCAGAATTAATTAAGAGGTCAGACAAAGAAATGGAAAATGATCGAAATTATTGATGACGATGAGTTTTATTTTATTTTGACATTACAATTAGAAATTGAGGTTATCACTGGTGCACAGTGGTTTCGTATAATTCTTTCAGGTAGAAATAGTTTTAACACATTTAATTGCTTTGTGAGTTTGAAACCATTTAAGGTGCGTTTCATAAATATAAAGCCAACGGCATAGAATTGTCTTCCCAGCAAAACAATTAGAACTATCACAAAACCGTTTGTTGCACATGAATATTGAATACATTTTACATCTTTTTCTCAGTTCACAACAATTCAGAACTCAAATAACTACTGGTCACAATTGAAAAGCAAGTTTTTGCCTTTTTGCACTGTTGTAAAATTATAAATCCAGATTAGATATTTTCAAAAATTTACATAATATTTTGTCATATTGATAATAGGAGGCATCTAAATCATTAGTTAAACATGGCAAACACCTTTGACTGCCAATAACTAATTGATTAGTTCATAAGAAGCAGAAAAGTAAGAATGGGAAGAGGAAAACCCTTAAATGACTATGAAAAAGGATTTATCTGTGCACAGAAGGCTGCTGGTATGTCATCCAGAGGACCAGCCAAACAATTAAACAGATTTCACACCATGATTGACAATTACATGAGATTAGGCGATAATTATGAGAGAAAGAAGAGCTTACGATGATCACCAGTGTTTACCAACAGGCATAAATGCCGACTTTTGAAAGAGATTATTACCAAAAACGTGTCTCTTGGTGAATCATCACACAGAGATAATGAACCAGCATCAGAACCTACACTGTCTAGAATGGTGAAAGAAATCAAGATACCGAAATATGAAAAAAGGAAGGCACGACCTCAACAATAATGCATTCCAAAATATAAGTTTTTGACTTTTTGCAGAATTTAATTATATTATTCATGCATTAAACAATGCATTTGATACATTTTATTAAATTGTAATTGTAAATTGTCATCTTATTGACTTTATTTATACATTTTTGAAGCAATTAGGTCTTACACCCTGACGAAGTAGAACTGGAAAATAAACCAATACCATCTGCATTATTCCCAGTCCAACCAATGACAATTTTCCGACTCGATTTTCTTGACTACTGTCTTCCCCGTTTTTCCAAAACGCAAATTTTCGTGCCTAAAAATTCAGCCTTTGGCACTTTTCCTTCATCAAATGAAAAAAACAAAAATTACAGGCATGTAGCCCGCAAAAAAAGGAACAAAATGAAACTGGTTTCGAAATTTATCGAACTCGTTTAAGTACCAAAAAATGCAAAAAACATTATTTCTTGGACTCCAGTGGAATCGAGCAGAACCCGGATGTTGCGCATGCGCAGACTCTGGGTCAAAGTATGCCCATCTTAGAAGGTGTATGAAATCTAATTCATCAGGGTTGTAAGGGTGACGACAGACATCAAGGAGAGGCCACAGAAGTATTACAAGTCCTAACCAAATAGAAATAAAATAACGGATCATATAGTGGTTAAATAACCTCTCGGCGCTCTCTCTCTTGGACTAATTATGCCAAAGAAGCTGCAAAAATCCCGCTGGAAAACACTGCAAATCCATTGCGCACACGGCAAACATCAGGCTGGGTAGTGGGAAAAGGTGGAAAAGCCACTACTTGCTCCTCTCAGCGCACATTGTGTGTGGACAATATGAGAGTAGGTTTAATCAACTAACCCAGCGGATAAAAAACGAACGTGATGCTTTATTCAGCATGAAACAAGAACTGAGCAATGGAAATTGAGAATACATAAAAACGGTTGAGGAGCGCCAATGTGGCAAAAATTTGCACTAAAAGCAAGCAGACGATGTGACATTTTAGATGCATAAAGTTACAAACTTAAGAACAAAATTAGCAACTTACATGTATGATAGATTAAAAACCCAGGAACACAATGATCACTTTAGTTTGAAACACAGAAATAAGAACAACTCAATAAACAAAAAAGGGTGGGAACAGGCGAACTCCAAACACTAGCTCTCTCAGCCAATCACGAAGCAGGGTTTGCACCAAATATCAAAAACACTGAATACGTACACAAATTGGTTTGGAATGAATAGTTACACATGCACAAACACATAAACTAAACCCAGGGAATCATAAAATAATTTTAATAACACTTAAAATCAAGCAAAATTAGATCGGGAGGTAAAAACGCAACAAGAGAAGTTAAGCTCAAAAATGACGTCATCCTCTTCGGAGCGATGACGTCGAGTCAAAAGAGTGAAAGAAAATACTAAAGCCATGATAGCATAATAGTAGAGATGGACACAACATTGCCTTTTCAAGGATGTTTAGTTTTCATTTGTTAGCAGAGGATGGTTAGGTCTAGTCTGCACACCATTGTTTTTTTCTGGCAAGTTTATGATGCCATTACATTGCGTTAAAGTGGTCTTTTTATTTCATTTTTATAGTACAGTGTGAATTGTAATTTTATTTGAACAACGCTTGCAAAAATGATGTGAAATAGATACATCTGGAGGTTAAAAGACAATCGTGAACATTTAATAAACTGAGCCCAGATAGAAGAAAACCTGTAGCTACATTAGAAAAACGTGTCTAGAATTGCAGTTAACCTTGCTTTGTTGGTTACATTTTGTGTGCACACTTCTGCGACTAAAGGTTAGATCGAGACACAACCCTTTGTCAACTAGTTTAAATAGATATTGTTGAAAAAGGATAGTCCAAATGGTTTTTCAATTGCATCTAGTGTTGTCTTTACAATAATGATTACAATAATGTCAAACTAACAATTTGTGTTGATTCGATTCATATTTATATGTAATTGGGACATAAAGATTCTAAACGTTCTTATGTGAATAGTATTAATGATTAATGTATCATGGCTTCATTATTTGTGCAAATTGAATTTGGTAAAACTTATATGTGTTTACAATCCAAATGTAGAGCGACAGCAATGACATTCCCAAACCTAATCCTATAATGCTGCCTACATCGCTTAACAATTGCGATACTGGATATGCCTGTTTCTCTTCGATAGTCTCTATTAAACTATCAGCAAATTGAAGGAGTAATCCTGTCCAGGTTTCCTTTAGCGCTTCCTTCCCCAGATAAGTCGTTTGGTAAAGAATATTTTCGCAAGGTTTTTCACATTTGCATTGTTTGTGATTCGCATTGTACTTGTTTAAGTACATGACATGAGCGGTAGAAATGTCGTTTGCAGTGTTGCAAGCTGGCAAATTAGTTTTTGCTGTATATGGTAATCTGAAACAAACAGTAGTTATGTCACGGGATCTTAATTTTTAATTATTTCTGTGCATGATGTATTCACAGTTAAAACGAAAACCCTATATCACTTCTCAGTTGCCATGGGATTGAAGTCTCTAATAAAAGCATCCACTCTGAGTGCTGCCATGTTTGAATTTGCATTGTAACTTAAAAACTGAGGTTCAGTGCCGGATTTCGACCAAAATAATAAGGCCCCTACTGGGATCCACAAATTTTTACAACCGGTTGTACACAACCGACTGATCTTAAGAGCCCAATGTAAAAATTTTCTTAGTCAGTGCCATATATGGCCCCTAAAAACATCAGAAATAAAGCATGAAACAACGAAACTTGTTTTCGATACTATGTGGAGTCAGGCACATTTAGTCAAAACAAAGAAAAAACAGTATTATCTCAATAAAAACTGGCATTTTTCTCATAAAAACAGCCATTTTCACCATAGCAGGGGTAGATGTTTTGCAGGGGGGAGTCCGGGGTTCCTGGCTCCTGCCAGGTGCGATCCTTCTGTAAACCACAACTGCTGAGGTTAAGGATCATTCCAATAGCAATGGAGAAATAGCACAAGACATTGATTTTAGGTTTCTTTCCCTTCATTTGAGTTGTTTTCACGCATTTTATCATTGCTGTCATTGCTCTAGGGTCTAGGTTCTCAAACTGGGTGCCGGGGCACCCTGGGGTGCCGCGAGCATACTCCAGGGGTGCCGCGGCAATAATGAAAAAAAAACAGATACAGGAGCAACTTTCAGAGTCAAGGGATTTGAGGGTAAAATTAACTAAACTTCCCATAAACATCAAGGAAACAATGAAAAATTCATCCAAACAGTTTCATTCATCGCATTAAAGACAACTGAGCATTAAATTTGCACTGCTTTTTCTTCTTTTTTAGCCCGACAAGGGTGCTGCGAAATTTTTTTATCCCGAAAAGGGTGCCGCAAAATTTTTTTAGCCCAACAAGGGTGCTGCAGTGAAAAAAGTTTGACAACCACTGCTCTGGGGCATGCAATTTGCTGGTGGACTGGCCTGATGGGACACTGCCGTAACGTGACAGATGTCAAGATGAATTGTTATCCGCAGTTCCCTGGGCAACTACGAGACAGAGAATAAAGTTAGTCTTGTTTGGTCTTTGTTTAACCCTCCCCAGCCCAACCTAGGGTCAAACATGACATACAAAAGTGTTTTTATTTTTTTTCTCTAAAACTAAAATGACTTTTTTTTAAATTTTTGTGTATTTTGTTCCAACATCATAACAAACTTTTAAAAAATATTTGGTTAAAAAATTTGGAAAAAATTGTTTCATGAAATCGCTTTGTTTGTCCACTACTTTTGACTTCAATCCAAATTATTTATGTCATACGCTTTTAACTTATAAAAACTTGATGAAATTTCAACATAATAATGAAGTTATCAATAAATAGAATCAATTTCATTGATTTTTGGAAAAATTTTTTTGGCTTGGGATCAAAAATGACCCGGGTTGGCAGAGAAAGGGAATTTATTTAGGTTGGTACTGCTAGGGTTAAAGACAGAATGCACCCAAATTAGGAGTGAACATGGACATGACAGGATACAAAAGAATGTACACAAAATGTTTTGCCAGAATTTAGTTGGCAACTATTTTTTAGTCATTTGATTAACATTTGTCAGGTGTTAGGTGAATAGTTCTATCGTAACTGAAGTATGTAAAGAGGTGAAACATCTGAATTAGCATACCTGCAGCTAACACTTTGAAATAAATTGTTTTGGATGCAAGCCTTTTTACACTTGAAGTAAGCAGTTTTGTTCTTTTCACATGGATTAGCCTTTGTATTTCTGCGGATAGTCTATTTTGTTAAATGGAAGTTAGTTCGTATAAGCATATCAGCTTACATGTATATAATTTGTTTAGTTTGTTACCTTTAATGCTCGAAGTTTCACAACGTTCTTCCATCCGTATTTGAAACTCAATGGTGCCAAAATATTGACTTCCTCTTCTGGATCATTTAGGAATAGCTGAATAATATTATAATGCAATTACAGTTAGAATTATAACAGCAGTTAAAGTGTATGGATGGCTGATTGTTTGGAATTCATATTCCCATCAAGGGTTGAGATACAATTTAGTGCACAACAACTAGAGTTAAAGCATTTTGGCTTGCATTTCTGTTGGATTCCCGGGTTGTTTGATTCTGAGTTTAATTCTGTGCAGCTCAAGCTAATATAACATAACTTGACCTGACCTAACCGAAAATTAATTAAGGAGGCCAACTTTTATTCTTCAAAAAACTTGTATTTTTATTTTATAATGACAAAATTCAAATGTTTTTTAATAATTAATACGATAATTTAAAATTTATAACATGAAACACCGTTAATAGGAGCGTCGTACACCGTTTTTCTACCTTTTAACACTAGGTGGCATATTAAAAACAGTGTCAAAACCTGTGCTCAAGCCAGGAAAAATGCTGGAATACTATGATTATGCAAATGCGCAGAACACTTTTTCAAAATGAGTCAAAATGATCAACTATGGCTTGCTATGTGTCATAACCGTCCATGGCTAAGCGAAGGTTACTATGGTTTTTGTTCATGTTAGAGTGAGTTTATAAAGCAGTGTCAGTATGTTGTTCAAAATGCTGTTTAGTCTAAATTACTTTATAAGTGTGCATAATATATTTATTAGTGTCATTGTATGCAATTGTTTCAAAATTTAATGCTATTTTTGAAGAAAATATTTTATCCCACCTTTGGATGCGGGTCACATCCTTCTGAAGGATATCGAAAATTCCCCATCAATTCAATCCCAACTGTAGAGTGTAAGGGTAGTTTTTTTTCTGAAAAAACATTGCAAAGGTCAGAATCAGTTTTCAGACTCATCAATAAGAAAGCAACTTTTAGTAGGTCCACTCATAAAGACATGTTTAACTTGCTATTAAATGTTTTGTTGTTTAAATGTCATCCTTTGCCCTTAGCACAATTCATTTGTTTTACCCAACACACTGGTTAGAAAAGAGACCTAACTATAAATTTTGATGATTCACGACATCTCGGATCTTCTCTATGACCAACACCGTTGACTGCGGTCACACGACTTCGGGAATCTCCGGGACCTGCGTGCGCCCTAGGATAACCTAAGCCTGAAAACAGGCTAAATCGGCTGCCATTTTTCAAGTTAGATCGAGATAAGCATTACGCTTTAATTAATGTGAACATGGGGACCAGCGAACCCCGATCATAGACACACTCAAGTAAAGATAGACAAGGGTATCGTATTTAGGTAGTTTAGGCCTTTATTATTGTCTAGCGGTTGGTGATTCGTGGAGGCTTTGGTGCATCCAACATCGCACCAGTGGGCATCGCAGTGGTGAACAGGGAGAAGGGTGGGGCAGTGCAGGCTAAGAGGGGCCCCGCATTTCAAATTTGAAAATTTTTAAGAATCATGTTGTTTAGTCTAAATTACTTTATTAATGCACCTAGTGAAATTATTTAATGGTCCTGTGAAAATTGCTTGAGGAATGTAAAAAGAACGGATTGTTTTTTTGCTCAATTTGGCCGCAGTGTCATTAACCAATTGGAGAAAATAAATCCCATAAAACCCCAAACTGGAATTCTTTAGTTTGAAATGTTGAATCAAAATAGTTTAATTGTAGAGAATACCTGTGATTATTTGTGTACAATTGCCAAAAGGGAGTGGAATATGATTCAACTCCTATAAAAAAATACATTTTTATTGTTGTGTTTATATTTTAGGAATACAGGTCGAATCTCTATCGAGAGTTCTTTATATCCGATATAGTGAACTGATTCCTTATATCGAATATAAGGAATTAGTTTGCCATATAATAAATAAATAAATACAGTACACTATAATATGACTTTTATATGGCAAAATACCATTAGATTAAATGATGTTCGTTAATTTCATCGGAATTCACTTCATCAACACGTCGATGAAACCTGCCATTCATCAACACATGCGCATCGACAATGCACGCAATTTGTTTCATCGACATACATTTCATCGAATCGTACGTTTCAGCGACGAAACAAGCTTTTGATTCTGTTTGTTTGTTTGTTTGTTTGTCGATGAAGTGAACCGAATCCCAGAAATAGGATTAGATTTGAGAAATGCTTACATTTATTTGAAGTAGCCATCTTGTTTTTACAGGAAATGGGTCTTATAACGAGGGAAAAAACCACTTCTGGTATAAAAAATGTTCCTAATAGTGACGGAATTCGTAATAACGAAATTCGTTTTAACGAATTTTTTAACATGGCATGGTATAAGAAACCAGGCACTGATTTTTCAGAATTCCTTATACAGGGTGTCCCATAAACTCTTCCCCAGGTCAATAACATCCAAACGCATAAAGATATCTAAATTCTGCTAATGCAGTTGAATAGTAATTGCTTGATGCACTTTTCAATGGTGATATCAAAACAATCATCAAATAATGATTGTTGAAGTTAGAGAAAAATTTCCAATTTGTAAGTTGTAGAGCATCATCTAATTAGTCTAAACAGCTTAAAACAAATTATGGTTAATTCGGAAAAAAATGAAGAAAAACCACAATTTTAGATTTCCAAAATGTAGTGTAAAAAAATTCAAAATTAACGTTTTTCATGGGTCAATATCAATTGTTGCTTGAGGTCTGTATTGTGGCGAATGGTGGCATAATTCAGAATTGGCTTCATTGATATTATCTAATTTTTTCCATGAGAAATGTTAAATTTGAATTTTTTTACACTACATTTTGGAAATCTAAACTTGTGGTTTTTCTTCATTTTTTTTTCAAATGAACCATAATTTGTTTTAAGCTGTTTAGACTAATTAGATGATGCTCTACAACTTACAAATTGGAAATTTTTCTCTAACCATCAACATTTTTTAAGATACAGTAATGTGAAAGTCATTGTTTGAATCATTTGATGATTGTTTTGATATCACCATTGAAAAGTGCATCAAGCAATTACTATTCAACTACATTAGCAGAATTTGGATATCTTTATGCGTTTGGACGTTATTGACCTGGGGAAGACTTTATGGGACACCCTGTAGAGAGGAATTTGGAATAAGCGAGTTCCTTATATAGAGGTTCGACCTGTATATCATACCGGATTTCGTCCATTCATCGGCATAGTAGTTGTTTCGTGCACAATTTTTGCCGAAAGACTTTTATCTTTAAAATTCAGCGTGTTCCAGATTTCTTCAACTGACAATTTATTATTGGACAAATGCCAGGGTGACATGTTGCTACAGCTTTTATTGGTGTGTTTAAGTAAGTGTAATCGGGCTTTGTTCATTTTTTGGTTTGAATTTTCAATACAAACTGTGACCAAAGGAAACTCGTTATACCCTCGGTGAGCTATTCCAACGACTGTAGTTGTCGGTTCATCAATGAAGTAACTTATGCGAATTTGCAGGCAAAATAAAGTCAATCCTGCAGTAACCAACACGAGCAGTAACTTAAGCTTTTGGGTTTGCTCTTCAGTTGCAGTAATTTTCTCTTTGCATGTCTCATACAGATAGCGGATCTCCTTAATGGTTTTTTTTTGGTGGTTGTTTGATGCAATGTAATGAAGATACCAAATGATTTCGGGTATTGAAGTTAAGGATAAACCGAGAAACAGGCCCAGATTGCCTCCTAAATCCGATAATAATGCAATAACATCGAACAAGTAACGTTCTTCATACACGCTAATTTTCTCTTGGGTTATTTCGAAAGATACAGACATCATATTTTTATCATCTGTTGTGGCTGATTCAGTGTATGGTGTAAAAGTTATCTGTTGACACGGATGTTGACAATGGCATGGAGCCATTGGCTCTGTCTCTGTAATCATTTTCAATGCAATAATATATATTTCGAGTGTGTTTTTCGAACATTTGCAAAGTGGTAGATCTATTTCCATGAAAGGAAATCTTGCAATGATAATATTTAATTAGTTTTTTAATTTCGTAATTTCAAACTGGAATGTTCTTACCTGCATGTCAGATCTTTTCTAAAATGTTTCAATAAACAACTCCGATAGCATTCTCTGTATTCGTTTTCATTGGAGCAAGAATTCACAGGTGAATTAAGAAATATGAACTAGTATTTAAAAACATTAAAAGGTGTTGCATTGTACTCGTATTCTAAAATTATAAACTAAAAATTTTACTTTGCTGTAACTCAAATTTATTTTGGTTGTTGAACCACCAGAATGTGTAGATAGGAGTTTGCTTTTTCCAATATCATGGAATGTCAGGTAAAGCTAAGTGAAAAGAGAAAAAAATAATATAATAATCACAATTGCAATTTATTTGAAATTACGTCAAATTCGTATTTAGAGCATTTTTTCTCGGGACTGTTGTGAAATTTTGCTGTCAATAATCTCCCAACGAATGATTCGCTATAATCTTTGGCTGTATCAATGAATAATATTAATGTAATGAATTAGGTAATGTAAAGGTTTTTTTATATTTACCAAATCGAAATGTTGTGCATATTCCGTGTAGACTGTTAGTTTCCGTCAGAACAACACCTCTATTT
>JAQIXU010002011.1:0-13983 GCA_034701245.1 Strigamia transsilvanica | reverse complement strand
ATTTCCATTCATGATCAACTTACGACAATCGTATGTTCAGTTAATTCATCCAAAAGATCATTTAACTCGCAAACTCCATAATTCGTAATTTTAAAATCTTTGCTGAAACACTTGGAATACAACGACGCAAAGTCTTTAAGCAGTAACTGTTTACTGGCTTGCGATTTAAGAATACGAAGAATATCCGACGTGAACCGCTTCATTTGACTGCGATGCGAAAGCGTAATCACACGCTTATTTCCTTCTCCCATAACCTAAAACCAAACAAAAACATAATAAAAACAAAAAAAATTAAATTATTACTCTTAAATCCATACCTGGACAATATGCGCAATCGCATCCAACAAATCGACCAATTTAGTAAACCCATAGTCGGCCACTCGGCACTGTCTACCAAAATGGTGGTGATAAGCAGGAATAAACTTAACAAAAGCCATCAGACAATTATCGCAATTTTTAAGCAAATCCACGATTTCACGGCTAAATAACGTCAACTGAGGCGCCAATGGTGGACTAATAGTCCTAAATTCAGCTTTAAAATAATTTTAAAAAAACAAAAAATTAAAAAATCATTTTTTTTAAAACTTATTTCCATTACCACTCGGCTGTTCATCACACGTGTTCTCAAAAAACTTAACCCTTTTTGATCCCGTTGGGTTGGTAACGATGCACACGTCCGTTACACACGCGATTAAGTGTTCTAAAGGAACCCCGCCCTCAATAGCTGGCATTAAAGGACCAAATTCGTGCTTGTAACAAGCAAGAAAACTGAAAAAAAGTGAAAAACGAGTTAAAACGAGTGAAAAAACGCGAAAAAACCGATATCAATCGATTTTTGTTTACCTTCCGAGCGGTAAGGAACCGTCGTGGGACTTTAGGAGGACGTGCAAGCGAGGGGAGAGTTGTTTGAGTGAGATTTTGACATCGGGTAAGCTCTTTGAGCCTTCCTTTTCGGCCCAGCCCTTTCCGTCGTTCGGATTCGGACAATGTAGTTCGCAAAACGATTTTTCCATTATCGATTGAACTTCTTTCGATCCCTCGGAACAAGCGGGTGATGGCGTTTCCCTGTAGTTTTCGTTCATGATGACGATTCGGCCTTTGTTGTTGCTGGTGTTGGTGGTGTTAATGTTGTCGTTGACGAGGACTAGATCTTTCATTCGGTTTAAGTCCGAGACGGTGATTGATTGGTGGTAACTGAAAATAAACGGAATTGTCAATAAAATGTTTTTTTTGTTTTTTATTTTTTTTTGGTACCGTTTCTCGTATAGTTCCCTCAGTTTAAATAGTGGCAGGGAATGACCGGGAACGTCACTTAGTAACATTTGAACTTGAGACCTAGAAGAATTTAAATTTAAGCAAACATTTTTAAAGTTTAAAATATTTAATTAGAAAATTTATAAAAAAAATTAAAATTTTCAGAAAACATGAAAAAATTAAAAATTTTCAGAAAATTTATAAATTTAGACAAATTCCTAAAAATTTTAAAATTTAGTCAGAAATATTCTAAAAATTTTAAAATTCAATCAGAAAATGTGAAAAAAAACAAAAATTTAGTCAGAAATTTTTAAAATTTAAAATATTTAGTCAGAAAATGTATAAATTTCAAAAATTTAGACACAAATTTCTAAAAATTTTAAAATTTAGTCAGAAATTTTTAAAAAATCTAAATTTAGTCAGAAAATTCTAGAAATTTTAAAATTTTGTCAGAAAATTCTAAAAATCTTAAAATCCAGTCAGAAAACTCTAAAACTTCAAAATTCCACCCACAAAAAAAAATCCAAATTTAAAAAATTTACTCAAAAACTAAAAAAAATTTCAAATCCCAATCCCAAACCACCAAAAACAAACCCCTAAATTAAAACTAAAAACCCAAAAACCAACAAAACCCCCAAAAAAACCCTCAAACACCTCCCACCTCCATTTCTTACTTCAAAATCGGCAGCGAAGGCCCACTATTACTCGCAACCGAAATAATAATCCTCCTAAACCCAATCTTCTGTCTATGCAACTGCGAAATCGCATACTGAGCATCATGCATGCTCCTCACCCTCACCACCGCCGTCGTAGCTCCATCCGAACTCACCACCATATTCAACTGCACCACCTTCAAAAAAACCAAACAAAAACCATCAAAACAAACCCCAAAACCCCCAAACAAACCCAAATACCTGAACACATTCTTGAAAAATCATATTAATCGTGTCTTTCAACGCATTCACGTCCAAACTCTGGTCCAAATTCGTCACCAATAAATCGACCGGTTCCTGCACGGGGCTCGTGATTGGTTGAAACACGGCCTCGTTCATCAGAGGACTGATGGAGCGGGAATGGAGGTTGGTGCGAGGCGTGTTCTGGGTAGTCAGTTTCGCCGCTATTCTTTGCGCGCCGTGGTTCCATGCCGGGTTGTTTAAGCCGTCGTAAGGCGAGCAGTTGATGCTTCGATTGACAGTCTGTCCGGCCGATTTAATTCGACGTCGGGACGAACGATGCGCTCGCAGTTGGGATCTGATGTTTTCCTGCACTTCCATACGTTTTTGCGATTGATCGGATCCATTGAAACCTAAATAAAGTCAAGAAATAGATCAATTTAGTGTTTTTATCACGGTTTTTCATGTTTTTAAATTGTTTTTTCATGAATTTCATGATTTTTCACGATTTTTCATGATTTTTCATGATTTTTTTCACGATTTTTTTTATGATTTTTCGTGATTTTTTTTGTTTTTTCATGTTTTTTCATGATTTTTCATGTTTTTTCATGCTTTTTTTACCTTCGGACTGAGCTAGTGTCGGTTTCAGATCGATTATTGGTGGTGATACGGATACGGCTGGTGAATTGATACATATCGGATGCTGAGACCGCCAAACGGTTGAGCGAGGTATGTCGATTTCAAAATGGCCGCTGGGATCGTCTTGGTTCGGTGATCGGCGAGAACGACTAAAATAAATTTTGAAAAAAAAAAATTTGTAATAAAAATATTTCAAATCGAATTGGAATTCGTTAGAAATTTAGTTAAATCGATTTTAATAACATCGGGTTAAGATTTACTAATTCCAGTATAGTTGTGAATGGTTTCCGTTTAACAAAACTATGTAGCCATTCACAACTGTACTGGAATTAGTAAACCTCGCGCCATGTTTTCTGTTTAATGTAAAAATTGGATTTTTAATATAAAATTTTTAATTTAAAAATAAATTCTAGCGAAAATGTTTCGAAATAGTCATTAGAAGTTGCGTTTATCAGTACTTACGGTTGGTAACGGCGCTGGGGATGCAAGTCGGACATCGACCAAACCGAATTGCAAATGTTGCCCAATGGTGTGATAGTGGGCGGGGGTGGAAAATCGCCGCCTTTTCCATATTTTCCGGGCGAACTTGATAAATTTCCACCGGTTCTTGGAAAATGATCCAGAAATTGTGCTCGGACATTTTCATCCGAATTGATATTCAAGCGTTTCGCTATAAAATAAAAAAAATTCAATTCAAATTCAATTCACATTCACTTTTAAACAGAAAATAAATGAAAAGAAATTCTTCCAACCTGGACTAGTTAAAACTGTGTTATCCATCGAATCGATTAACTCGTGTTTCGATGGAAAATTGACGGAAATCTTGCTCCCATAAACGTCCTCTTTAGCCATTCGTTTTTTAGCCCTAAAATCAAAAAATCAAATTATTGAAAAATATTTCTCTTTTCAAACGAAATAAATATAAATAAATAACTGCATACTCCGTTTGTGAAACTAGAATTAAATTATACATTTCCACAAACTCCTCCTCCGTTGGAATATCCATGTTTAACGTTAAGGAAAACCAAGTGAAGTGAAATGAAAACACAAAATCATTGAAAACGAAACATTTTTGCACATTTGCATACCACGTGACACAATGTACCCATTACATAAAAACAGGGTGGGTAGTTAAAAAGAATTTATACAAATTTCCACACATTAATTTGATTAAATTTGGGCAAAATGTAAAAAAACTCAATTTTCCAGTTCACTTTTGAATTCACACGTGTACTGGGATTTGCCGACATTTATTAAAATTCTACCTTTGCGCTGCTTCCGGTGTTGGAAATCGAATTATCGCAGCGGATTGACTAACTGTGATCACTCTCCCACCACAATTATCCGATAACTGTTTGAGTCGTCCACGAATTTGATTCGAGCTGTGGTCGGTGGGCAATTTCGTCACTAGTAATTCACAATTTTGATTTTGTTGACCGTTCGACTACAACAAACAAACCCAAATTTTTATTTCTATTAAAAACAACCTTCAAAGGGACAGAAGAATTTATTTTGAATCTTTCAAACCAAAAAAAACATAATAAAAACAAATAAAAACAAAGATTTATTCACATTTGTCGCGGCAGCCATTTTCCAAAATGGCGGCGCAACGGCTGAAAAATGTCATACATGTTAATTTTACATTTCAAACATCCAAAACGCATCATTCTGTCCCCTCAAATAAAGAAAATCGATAAGAATTACTTTTACGGGTGTTCGAAAAGGTAATTCAGTTAATAATTGAGCGAAATTAAAGTGTAGATGAGCGCAAGCGAGCAACGGTTCGGGCGCGAAATTATTATGTAAAACGATGATTTGAATGTGTCGACGGTGATTAAAGTCGGATAAGTCGGCGGCGAAATTAACATCGCCCGAAATTAAAATGATGGTCGAAGGCGAACCGTGAATGTCAGCAAACCTGCGCATGCTCTGTCGAAGTTTGTCGTCGGCTGCATTTTTACCCGTAGCGTTTATATGAACAACCGTCACCTGAAAAGCAAAAATGGAGATTTAATATTTAGTCGTGGACGGAGTAGATGCTGGCGCAAACAGTGAATGCAATTTTTGTTTTGGTCATGGAAATGCAGATTTTGGAATTTTTTTTATGCATGGAACTAAGAAAAGTGAAAAGTGGTAATTGTTTTTGCTGGTTAAATGCACGAAAATCCATTCTCAGGCTCTTTTAGGCAAATTTTAGGCGTAGAAATTCATTTCCGAGTGGAAAATGAACATTTTTAGGGGAAAAAGGCCAAAAAGTGCATGCTTAGAATCAAAAAATTGCATATTTTGACCAAAAAAAGCCGAAAAATTGCGCTTTTAGACCAAAAAAAGCCCAATAATTGCACTTTTGGGCCAAAAAAAGGGCCGAAATTCACATATTTAGACCCAAAAAGGGGCGAAATTCACATATTTAGACCAAAGATGGGCCAAAATGTACACATTTAGACCAAAAAAGGGCCGAAATGTACACATTTAGACCAAAAAAGGGCCGAAATTCACATATTTAGACCAAAAAAAGAGCTGAATTTTACATATCTAGACCAAAAAAAGACCGAAATTTACACATTTTGACCAAAAAAAGTCCCAAAATAGAATATTTAGACCAAAATATCCCAAAGATTTCTTACTGAGACCCCAAAAACTGCATTTTCAGACCAAATAAAACATTTCATTCCCCTAGCCAGCTTTCCATCCGCAAAAACATCACATTCTCAATTCAACCTGTGCATTATTAAGTTCCTGAATGACTTCTTTGCTTTCTTTACTGATGTCGCACACGCACATGAATTCAGCTTCGCGATGACTCTCGAAAAACTTTTTCCGTATAAGTTGCGCCGTTGCCAGCGCCGATTTACCTTTCGGCACCTAAAACAAAACAAAAAAAACAACACAAAACCAAAATAAACAAACAAAAATTGCAATTAATTTATTCGACTTAATCAGCACAAACCTGGCAATTTTCAATGTCCCAAAAAACTCCAATTGGCGGCAGCAAATTTGAATGTGATTTATTATTAATAATTGCATGGTGGAAGTTAGCCCCGTCTTGGTGACCTGCAATAAGATAAGTCTCAATTTAAAAACGTTAATTTGATGTTAGAAAAACGTCATTTTCAAACCTATTTTTGCTTTTGCCATGTGATTTTGTTTTGTCGGTGCAGCTTGGTGTCATTTGTTTGCATTTATTTCGATTTTCAGTCGCGTTTTCATCACTTTTTGTATTCCAACCTGTCAATTAGACAATTATCTTTGAATAGACGTCACAATTCAGATACGCTTATCTCGTTTTTGGCGTAATTTATTCGATTTGCATCGAGTTGGTGTCGGGGGTGATTGAGACAATGAAATTTTTTGGATTTGAAAATGAAAATAAAAATGAAAATGGACGTGTCTGTTTGGTTGTATCGAGTTTGATGGTTTGCTTTGTTTATTTTACCTTTGCGAATATGCTTCAAGCTTCATCTCCGTGTGAGATATCGCCCTGTACTCGACACAAAATTTGTATATCACTTTGCCTCCATCTTGATAATGGTAATGATTTGTTTAACACCGTCTGGTGTGGGATTTGATAATTACAAATTCCGGGTTTCTCCACTATCTAGTTCAGTTGTGAATTCAGTCATACGTTTATTGTGTAGTAGCCAAACTTACATGGGAAAAGAAAACTAAAAGTCACTTTCGTGGTCACTTTTTGGATTGCGAAGTTGGGAAATAGATAAATAAATAAATAAATAAATAAATAAATTCTAAAAATATCAGCAAATATCTGCAAATTGCACCTGGTAATACGGAAGTCTATAGAACTTTTAACCGACATGTTTTATTTCGTTTTTGTACAGAAAAACATTAATTTTTACTACCATTAGAAGTTGAATTTAAAAACCTTTGTAAACCAGCAGTTGCATCTGCAAAATAAAACATTTGAGCTGTGTATTTAAGCTGAAATTTCACCGGTGGATTCATAGCCACAACACACCACCACTGTACTTCTTTCACAAATGTAAGTCACACTGGGCACACAGGGTCCCCCAAGCACCACTTACAGACATATATACAGTAATTGAAATTGATGTTTCTTTTTCTCTTGCAGTTAAAATGAAAATCCTGATTCTTGCTGCGTTATTTGTTGTCTCGATGGATTGTTCTTTCATTGATGTGATGGACGTCAGCCATCGTAGCAATACTGATTTTATTAAGGGTGCCACTAACCTAGCGTCAGGTACCATCATTGGGGTAAGCTCAGACAAAAGCCAAGGTGGAAGCCAAGATGGAAGCAAAGATGGAAGCAAAGCACCTCCAGAAGAGGGAACCGAATAGCGGTTAAATTGCATTGTTTATTTTACATGTAGCATGCTTGGTAAAAGTAATAAAAATGTTGGAATTATAACAGAAATGTTGAAAACACAGCTCGTAGAAGGCAAATAAAGACAGTAGGTGCATTTATAAAATAATTTAGATGCAAAGATTACTGCATGTAGGCTTAGTTGAGCAATGTTAAAATAAGTTGGTACTTTGGTGTCAGACCGTGAACGAACTGCATAAATCTTACCTTGTCCAAGTTCCATCAAAATTTCACCGAACATGATACCGGTCCATAACACATTCGGACAGAAATACCGGTCCGCAAGCTAAGACTGGATGACTGCCGAATTACGGAGTTCAGCGAAAGATCACATATGGATGCTCCTATATCTTAGAATTCGCACACTGCCTGCCCGCAGCTTAAAATATTTACTATTTGACCCTTTACAAAAAATGAGCTTTCGTGTGACCTTTTTTTTCCTATTCATGGCTCTGGCTGTGGAGAGGTCAATAGCCAATGGGAGTTTGTCATAACAGATATATAGTAGAATCTGTATACCGTATAGTTACCGGTAAGGAGGCATAACTTCAATTCTTTCTGTCACACATTTGCTCCAGCATTCTCTGAAGCCTTCAACTGATTGGCATGGTTTTACAGGACTATTGGAATAATATACTGCAAAAGTAAAATGAACTGTACCACCATTTAGTATGAACTTGAAATCAATTCGTCTTTTTAATATTGAAGTATCTTTTTCTTTTCAAACTTCACCCAATGTTCTGTGTCCTATGTCTGAAAAGAACAATATTGTTTCATTTGTATATAGATTTGAAGATGTTTCACACTTGTAATTTATACAATAAATTGAAATAAGTAAGTCCAGTCAAAGTTTCTGTGTTTGTAATATTTAAAATGCAATTTCTACTTTATTATTGATCGACCTTGTTGACAATAAAATTATAGCAATATTCTTTTCAAAATACACCACATGTTTAAATTGATTGACCAGAGTCAGTGAAATGTGAAGATTATAGGTCTGAAGAGATCCAGAAAGACTTAGTTAGCTAGATTGGAAAAGCACAATAATATATGTCATCATTGTTCCTGCAATCTAACAATAAATAAAATCCAGACATTAAAGTCGTTTTACACAAATACATCAATTTTGAAACTTACACTGAGAAAACTTGAAGCATTCAGCAAAAACAACCCAGAAGCATTTATGCCTATGCGTGTGTTGGCAAGTCGCTCACACAAAAGCATATAATTAACATAATAATCCATCTAAAATACCAAAACATAATTCACAAAACATATTTTGTTGCTATATTTGCTATGTTACCTGATCTGTGTGAATAAGTGCTGATTTTGACAGAGGAAAAGTAACCAGCTTCACTGCTAACCTATGGGCCTGCAATCAAAATTTCATTCAGAAAAAAAAAACCTATCATCTTTTGATTGGCATCATACCTCAACACTTACAAGTGAAGCTGCTTTAAACAAACCAACAATCAAGCACAGTTGTCTTAAAATATTAACCACATATGACATCACACACCAGAGTGAATTTTCAACACACAAAGCTCTTATATCAAAACACACATTCAGACTGAATCCAAGAAGCCAAAACACAACCAAAGGAGACCAAACATCACTCAATTCTTCAGTCGCTTCACACGCAAGTTGATGTTGTCTGCGGTATTCAAACAAATCAGAGCCAATCAATTGCATTCCACCTGATAAAATCTTGTTAAGTTTCATATTCAATTGTTTAAAGCGGTAGAAAACCAAACGACACAAGTGAGTGAAAAACCAGACAGAAATATTGAGAAATACCATAGGAATCAAGAATACTAACAAGTATTCAACAACTAATAAAATTTTAGCAATGTACAAATGCTCATCTTCAACATCAACTCTCCAAAGGTACAGACTGGAGTAGTATCGGAGTCCTTCGTCGGATATCACAACAATGTCTGCGAGTGCCGTAAACGCTTCGACGACAACTATAACGAACAAAAACAAAGAGGGGACCAAGGAATACAGCCACATATTCTTCATGCATTCAGTGTAGCCAGTTAGGCTGGACATGGAATTATCCAGCCATTTGGTCAACGTGATTCTTCGCTTGTTCATCAACCACAGATTGAATAGAGACAAAGAAATTGTGGTTAAAAGAGCTGCGTAGTATGTGACTTTGGATATTGTAGATTCAATTAGAATGGTGTGGATGAAGCAAGCAGTATAGTGGAGTAAAATGGCCAATTGGATTATTGCAAATACAAATAGAGCGGTCAGTTTTCTTGGTGATACATTGCCATCATTGCATATATCTACGCCAAATATGCCAAATGCAAGACCCCAGAATAATTTCAAGCCGCACGCATACCGGTTACTTGGTTTTTTGAATCGTTTCATGGTTTGGAAGTTCTCCACAGACAAATGCATGTTGTTCTGTTGGCGGTAATGCATTGGCAGTAATGTCGTGCTACTGCACTGTACTCATTACCAACTCGTGTATGTTTTTCTATAGTTCTGCACACCTATTCAGTGTTGTTTTTAATATTTACAAAGCAATTTCAACATTGACTCAAAGCTTCTAAACACAAAATTATAGTAATAATCTCTTCAAAACAAGTTTGTATTGACTTTTTAAATCAACTATGTGTCAGTGGTTGAGTGGATGACATATTTAAAAAGATACAGAGAATATTAAATGGTTTTGATTAAGTACAGTAATGTATGTTATCATTTACACCATTTGCAGTCAATAAAAAAAATGTATTATAGTCGTTTTGGTTTTTTCTGGATGCAAATGTGACGTTTATACAGTAATGCTGATTTCACAGCTGTTTGTATGAATGCACCTTTGGCGCTTTAGATTTTAATATTTAAAACTTAATTTAATCTTTTTTATTGACTTGAAACTGGACGACAACAAAATTATAGCATTTATCTTTTCAAGAAATACATTTCAATCAAGTTTGTATTGACTTTTATAAGCAGTTTACAAATTACCGTATACAATGTATGGTATATCAAGATTGATTGAACTTGGTCAGTGGAAAATCTTAAGTAGATTGATAAAGTACAATAATGTTTGTCAGTACTGTTCCTGCCATCTAAATAACCAATAAAAGAAGTTAATTTCAAGCAACACAATACCAGAAACAGTGGCGCATCATGCTACTTAGGAGCAAAGACGAATTAACTATTCGAATAATAAGGCTTAAGCTTCAGAACCCCTGATAAAACAGGCCCCCCCCCCAAGCTTCAGGGCCCCAGACGCAAGAAAAATATGTTTTTGCGCGTAGATGTGTAAGCTAAGTATGGTTAGGGGGCAGCTTAGTCTGTTGAGGAGCCCACTAAGTATGTTCAGGGGCTCCTAGCTTCTGGACCCTAATAAGACTAGATATCTGCCACTGCTTGTAAGCCCTGGGTACTGGCACCAAGTGGTGCAATGAATACAACGTTTATTGCAGACTGCTAAGAAACATCTTGCAGTGGTAGGAAGTATCAACAGAAGATAGTTCTCTGCAAAAGAAGAACTATTCTGCAAAAGAATAACTTTTGCAGAGAAGTATCTACGAGGAAGGAGTATGGTCTATTGATCTATTGATGTTCCGTAGTGGTCCGCAAGACACGTTGTATTCATTGCACAACAAATTTTGGCATCCCAAAGTTCGCCATGTTTACATTTGATTTCATTCCTACTTTTTACATTGATCAACTAGAATGGGGCCCCTAGAAATGCGCCCACACGAAGATGCACCTTAAAGGAGAGGAATACGACATAGGGCGGAATCTTCAACATCCTGTATGATTCCGCTTGGGAATCTTGAATCTCAGGATTTGGCCAAAACCTCACAAAATTTAGTGAGATTCCGATCTGTGAAATCTTAAAAATCCTAGAAATCTCATACACATTTTTCACCAATGTCGTACCCCTCGGCCTTTGACCAGAAACTTACGCCGAGGAAACTTGAAGCGTTTAGTATAAATAACCCGGATACGTTTATGCCAACGCTTGTATTTATAAGACGATCATTCAGGAGCAAATAGTTGACATAATAATTCATCTGTAGAAACAAACACTGGATTAATGCCCCGGTGAATTCATGGGCTTAAAAACATACCTGATCTGAATGAGTAAATTCATTCGCTGGTTGCGATACAGTTAAAGTCACCAATCTTTCGCCTAATTTATGAGCCTGAAAAGGAAAACAAGTTGAAAATCCATCCATTTGCTTGTTTCATACCGTATTACCCCGCTTTAAGCGTCATGCCACTATAAGTGAAATTACCAACTTTTGGAAATATCAAGTATAAATTGCTGGAGAAGCGGTAAAAACGGACTTTGCAGCCATTAAGCAAGCACTAGTTAAAGTGTTACGATTTGGCGCTACTCGCGGTCATTGTGGCCGACGCCCCCTCTGTAGGAGAAGTGGTTTTACAGGACTATTAAGAATAATATACTGCAAAAGTAAAATGAACTGTACCACCATTTTGTATGAACTTGAAATCAATTCGTCTTTTTAATATTGAAATACCTCTTTCTTTTCAAACTTCACCCAATGTTCTGTGTCCTATGTCTGAAAAGAACAGTGTTTCATTTGTGTACACTCGATTTGAAGGTGTTTCACACTGTAATTCATACAATAAATTGAAATAAATGAGTCCACTCAAAGTCTTTATGTTTGTATGAATTATACAACTGTCATACTTGTGACTTTAATATTTAAAATGCAATTTGTACTGTATTACCTCGCTTTTTCGGCCATGGCCGTATACACATTTTTAAATCTCAAAAAGTAGTGTTTTAAGATACACGGCCATGGCCGTAAAAGCGAGGTAAAACGGTACTTTATTATTGATCTACATTGTTGACAATAAAATTATAGCAATATTCTCTTCAAAATACACCACATGTTTAAATTGATTGACCAGGGTCAGTGAAATGTGAAGATTATTGATCTGAAGAGATCCAGAAAGACTTAGCTAGATTGGAAAAGCACAATAATATATGTCATCATTGTTCCTGCAATCTAACAATAAACAAGATCCAAACATTAAAGTCGTTTTACACAAATACATCAATTTTGAAACTTACACTGAGAAAACTTGAAGCATTCAGCAAAAACAACCCAGAAACATTTATGCCTATGCTTGTGTTGGCAAGTCGCTCACACAAAAGCATATAATTAACATAATAATCCATCTAAAATTCCAAAACATAATTAAAAAAACAAATTTTGTTGTTATATTTGCTATGTTACCTGATCTGTGTGGATAAGTGCTGATTTTGACAAAGGAAAAGTAACCAACTTCACTGCTAACCTATGAGCCTGTAATCATAATTTCATTTAGAAAAAAAATACCTATCATTTTTTGATTGGCATCATACCTCAACACTTACAAGTGAAGCTGCTTTAAACAAACCAACAATCAAGCACAGTTGTCTTAAAATATCAACCACAAATGAAATCACACACCAAAGTGAATTTTCAACACACAAAGCTCTTATGTCAAAACACACATTCAGACTGAATCCAAGAAGCCAAAACACTATCAAAGGCGACCAAACATCACTCAATTCTTCAGTCGCTTCACATGCAAGTTGATGTTGTCTGCGGTATTCAAACAAATCAAAGCCAATCAATTGAATTCCACCTGATAAAATCTTGCAAAGTTTTATATTCAATCGTTTAAAGCGATAGAAAACTAAATGACACAAGTGAGTGAAAAACCAAACAGAAATATTGAGAAATACCATAGGAATGAAGTGTACTAACAAGTATTCAACAATTAATAAAATTCTAGCAATGTACAAATGCTCATCTTCAACATCAATTCTCCAAAGAAACAGACTGGAGTAGTATCGGAGTCCTTCGTCGGATATCATAACAATGTCTGTCAGTGTGGCTAACGCTTCGACGACAACTATAGCAAACAAAAACAAAGAGGGGACCAAAGAATACAGCCACAGATTCTTCATGCATTCCGTGTAGCCAGTTAGGCTGGTCATGGAATTATCCAGCCATTTGGTCAATGCGATTCTTCGCTTGTTCATCAACCACAGATTGAATAGAGACAAAGAAATTGTGGTTAAAAGAGCTGCGTAGTATGTGACTTTGGCTATTGTAGATTCAATTAGAATGGTGTGAATGAAGCAAGCAGTATAGTGGAGTAACATGGCCAATTGGATTATTGCAACTACAAAGAGAGCGATCAGTTTTCCTGGTGATACATTGCCATACTTGCGTATATCTATGCCAAATATGCCCAATGCAAGACCCCAGAATGATTTCAAGCTGCATGCATATTGGTTAATTGGCTTTTTGAATCGTTTCATGGTGTGGAAGTTCTCCACAGACAAAAGCATGTTGTTCTGTTGGCGGTAATGCATTAGCAATGTCATGCTACGGCACTGTACTCATTACCAACTCGTGTATGTTTTTCTATAGTTCTGCACACCTATTCAGTGTTGTTTTTAATATTTACAAAGCAATTTCAACATTGACTCAAAGCTTCTAAACACAAAATTATAGTAATAATCTCTTCAAAACAAGTTTGTATTGTCAGTGGTTGAGTGGATGTCATATTTAAAAAAAATAGAGAATTATAAATGGTTTTGATTAAGTACAGTAATGTATGTTATTATTGTTTACACCATCTGCAGCCAATAAAAATAATGTATTACGGTCGTTTTGGTTTTTTCTGGATGCAAATGTGGCGTTTAAAATGCTGATTTCACAGCTGTTTCTCTCAATGCACCTTTGTAATATTTACAACTTAATTTAATCTTTTTTATTGACTTGAAACTGGACGACAACAAAATTATAGCATTTATCTTTTCAAAAAATACAGTTCAAACAAGTTTGTATTGACTTTTAT
>JAQIXU010002010.1:0-13988 GCA_034701245.1 Strigamia transsilvanica | reverse complement strand
CGGTCGGGCCAGCGCGAAAATCATTTTGCCAAAAATCTTAAATTCGCGCTTAGGCCATTCGCGCTTAGGACGAAACACCGAAAGAACTTACCAAACTAATCGGAATGGAAAGAGGTTTCATGAACACATCCATTTTTTATTCTGCAAAGTGCACGTGTAAACAAAAGCAAAGTGCGACCGTTCTTTGTGTTTAATCACAAGAATGTCGTCACCAGGGCCGGATTTAGGTACTGCGGGGCCCCTAAGCAAAATTTTTTGGGGGGCCCCGCAAAAAAAGTTTAATATTAAAAAATCTATAAAATACACTTACAAGTATCTCTTTATATATAGTAAATATAAATACATATGCCAGAAAGAAAAAATTACTTCCAAAGTTAACAATAAGTCAACTAATTTTTCCTGGGACATAGTCGGATTTTTTTTCGGGGGCCCCCAATCATCAGGGGCCCCTAAGCAGCTGCTTATTTTGCTTATACGTAAATCCGGCCCTGGTCGTCACTTCTCTTTGACGATGGATAATTAAAAAAAATATTTATCATTCCAAATGTAATACGCACAAAACCTCACTTTTTAAAAAAATGAATTTCCTACTTTTCCCACATACAGAAATGAAGTTTTTCAGATTATTAGTTCACAAAATCATAAATAATAAAGTTTTCTCTTTAAACTAAAAAAAGTTTTTGTTGACTATTGTACTAACAAGTGGCTGCTTGCTCAAGCTATTACATTACCAATTTACACATAAAAATTATGTTAGTAACTTTTAAGACATCGTTTTTATAAAAGCTCTAATAACGCATAGGTAGAGACCCACGCGTACTAACGTAGGACAAAAACACTGGGCACATTCGATTAAGTTTCGTCTAAATTTTCGTCGCGAACAAATTTTTAGACGAAATGCCTCGATTTTTGAATGCCAAAGTTCTTGGTCATGAATAGAAATTATGCGTGCGTACCGGTAAGACTTTGGTACTCATCCTACCGTTTATTACTATCATCAAAATCTTATCAGGAAGAAAATTATTTTGTTATTTCACTATTAATTTTTTAATTATAGTCTAGGATGACAATTTTATGGAAGAATAAAATACAAAGTATTAAACTAATGATTGTTTTTTTTTGTACTTAAAACAATTTTTTCAATATGCATAACTTTCCAAATTAATAAACTCAATTTGCGATACTTGATAAATTTTCAATATCCATTAAGAAACAATCAAAAACCGCATTCCTCGGTACTATAACAGCTGACATAACTTATTTATTCACGTATTCCCTGTTGAAACAGGTAAAATCAAAAATGTAAAGTTGAAATGGTTGATGGGAAATGCATTTCCTACCCATCTCGTGGTTTTCTTAATCTTGAATGCGAGGCTAGATTCATCAAATACTCTTCCCACAAAACACTCATTAAATGGACTAATACCAAGTGCTCATGACTGTGGTAAACCGAACTCAACCACTGGCATTATATTTAATTCTTTTGTTGTTGTGACCATATACTGTAGGTGCATTTATTTTGACTATAAAATTAATGCCAATAATGTTCGACCATTTTCACTTTTGCATGGACAAAAAAATCAAAATAGCTGGATGTATTAGGTCGTTCAAAACACGAAAGGAAAGCTACCTTCCTCATTTTCCTTCCTTTTAGAAGGCGGAAGTGATGCTTTATACGTCACTATTAAAGAAAGTTAACCTTAGAAAGTGACTTTCAAGAAAGTAAATCTCGATCTATTATCCTGGCTTCCTTTGTCACTTTCAAATGACGCGCATCTCCGCCTGTTGTCATATTGGGATGCGTTCATTCGAAAGTCACTTTTTTAAAAGGAAGGAAAGAAAAACAGAAAAAAAAAGAGAAACAAAATTGTAGCATTGCAATGGCAATAACCAATTCCATGAAATCCCAATCATGAATTTTGATTAAAAGTCGACACTGCAAGTGTCTTTCGTTACTTTCTTCCTATTGGGCAGCGGAAATGACGTAAAAGACACCATTCCAAAAGCTACTTTTACAAAAAGGACCTTTTGGGTTACGTACTTTTATTCCTTTTACACGTTTTTCTTTTAAGTTAGTGATCAATCTGTCGTACATTTGACAGAACTCTACTAAATAACAAACGATTTTATGATGAAAAGAATTAATCTGCCAATTTTGAAATTTTATTAAAACGTATTCAGAAAATGCCCCATCATTATGTAATCACATGATTGTATCACGTGATCTCATTTTTCCAAAGGTCTATAAGTTAAGACATCATGACGTGAGACAAATCCACTTTTCTAACGTTGATGATTTGTCATGTCACCCTGAACTTCGCCTCGTCAACATGGGAAGAGGAAGATGTGCTTGAATCAGTTTCGAGCTAATTTCAATAAGTGGATGAGGTTCTAACTGAAGCCTGCAAATCGGACTAAACTGCATGCAGTTGCCATTTACAGTGCACCTCAATTGTGTAAGGAACAAATCAATTCATTTTTAATGAAAAATAATCAACAATTTCCATTATTCAGATATTTAACAAAAAATGGCGAATCCCAGTGAAGAGAAAACTGTTGCTGCTAAAATCAATAATCAGATTCAAGAAAAAAGCATAAATCTGAGAATTCTCACATTTCTTAGACACATCACTGTCGAACCAGTAGTCTTCCTATTCTGCCTGGGAATGGCACTCAATTCAGTCACTACGCAATCACTGATTATTCGTAAATATTGTCTGTCTCAAATGGGCTTTCCAGACGAAATTTGCAGTAACCTCACACAAAATAAAGCACTAGAAGCGCATGCGCAAAGCATGGCAACCAACTTTAGCCTGTACAAGGTATGTCGTATCCACGTTTTACACATTAGTTCTGGATCACTGCAACTGCAGTGAACCTACAGCAAACCTGGAAATTAGCGCACAGCTAAGGCATCGCTAAACGCAGGTGTACATCCTATTGTTTGAATTGAATGGGGAGACCGCAAATTTCGAATGTAAATTACACTTGCAATTCATTCCATATGGTCAAAATTAACTGGCGTTTTTCTCTGCCTATCTTCTAGAAGTGATCTAGTACAGAGGTTCCTAAACTTTTTAACATTGCATCTTGTTTTATTATCCCGTTCTATTTTTTGTCTTCACTGTTGCACTTATTTACGATTTTTAATTTTTATTTTCGCGACTCGTGATGTAGTACACTGGACAAAATATAGGTGTCAAAAGCTGTAAGCTTACACTTTTATAGCTGTAAAGCGCTTGTCCCTATCTCGACACCTTTTTGGGGTTAAATTACACCATTGAGGTGTAATAAGACGTTATTAATTTTGAGTTAATATTCTAAAAGTTGTTCAATGTAGACGCTGCTGGAATACATTGTGCCCATCGCACTGTCGTTTTTCATCGGTGCTTGGAGCGACAAGTACGGACGCAAATTCGTGCTGATATTGTCCAACCTTGGTGGAGCCCTCGGGATGGTCATCATGATCTTCAATGCTTATTACGTGACGGAAATGGACGTCAATTACATCCTAGTCGCTTTTGTGCCTTATGCATTGGGCAGTAACTTTCTTTGCATCATGGCAGGGGCCACGAGTTACATTGCAGACATCACTGACAATTCGCAAAGAACCATCAGAATTGCATTTCTACAGGTATATTCTACGTTTATCCAAACATTATTAATTTAACATTCATAGAAATTATGGTGATCAGTACTAAATGCGACAACCGAATTTTCGCTAATGCATACTTCACATTGTTGAAGTATGCATTAGCGCGAAAATCAAATTTGTTGAATCAGCAGTATGAATTGGCGCGACAATGACGGTATGACGTGTCGTGTAGCGACATGTCTGTATGACGTATCGCGACACGTCGGTAACTACCAGCAGTCATTTAGCAATGCTTTCAAACAGCAACAACTGCATTAAAAGTTATTGCGAAACAAACATTGATCCCATTACTTCTGTATAGCTGCCATAATTGTGAAAGAACGTTTCTAAAAGTTTCTCCATTTAATAGGCATCTTTCTTATGTGGAACTTCAATTGGACCTTTAACTGGCGGCATAATCTTCGACAAATTTGGATACATTGCAGTTTATGTAGTCAATTTAATAGTGTATGTACTAGCTATTCTGTATGCAATAATTTTCATCAAAGAGACGATACATCGACCTATTGGACAGACATCCAAATATGCATCTTTATTCAAGTTAAGCAACGTCAAAGAAATTGTGGTTTCATTGTGCAAGAAACGAGAGCATAATGGAAGATGTCATCTCTTTCTGCTATTCATCATTGCAAGCCTCAGTTATCTACCTTTATACGGTACAATTTCAATAGGGCAAATCAGAAAAGGGAGAAAGTGCTTAACTTATTGGCTTAAAGGTTACAGGAAATGGTGGTGTAATTGATGATGTCGAGTGCCTAAAAACAGGTCGTAGCATAGGCAGGGCTTCATTTATTAGCTATTAAAAATATTTTGACACTGTATAAACCGTATGAACCGTATAAAAAATTGGAATATTTACTGAATATTAAAACCAGCAAAAACCAGACAGTGGCAAAAAAAAAAACGAATACAAATTTTTAACTGCTGATAAATGAAGTGATGGCTTTGCTAACAACGTCATCAATCACACCACCTAACAACATCATTTCAAATGTTTCTTATACTAAAGTCCCACAATTTGTACATCTTTAATCAAGCAATACGAAATTCTAGGAACAAATGAACTTGTAAAAGGTTTTATTGTAATTAAACATTCGCTATACAAATCACAAAATTAAGAAATCGCAAACTTCGCAATTACTAGGACTCACGATTACTATTTTTCACGAAATATGCGCCCCCAACCCGTATTATTGGTGATATACCACAGATTTCCTTATTACCTATTTCTAGTTGAAAACAACACAGCATACTTATATGGCAGATGGAAATTTGAGTGGAACGAAGTCACCTACAGCACCTATTTAGCCTTATTACTTGTAGGCAATCTTCTAGGTGTAAAATAACTCGGTAGTACAGTGCATTAAAACTCTCCACTAACTCTTGGTCGATTCAATTTTAGGTTTGTCCGTCGTCCTGCCCTGCCTGACACTACGTCTTAAAATGGCCGACCTCGTCATCGGAATAGTTAGCGCTTCGACAAGAGTAACTTCAGATCTAATCACTGCGATTAGCACCAAAGGATGGATGCTCTTTGCAAGTAAGTTCACCAAAAAAATATCTCATTAAAACACAAAAAGTGATAAATCTTTATTTTCCAATTAAAGCAACACCTCTGTCGTTTATTAACGGAATGAATTCACTAATCGCTCGTATTGTCGTGTCCAAAATCGTTTCCCCAGAAGAACAAGGTGAGAATCGGCAGCAAAGCGCAACAACACGATCGTTATTAAAAACATATTTCAGGCAAAATAAGTGCGATTTCGAGTGCATTCGAAGCCGTCTCGACCACCATTGGCTCAATTATGTTCACTCAAGTGTACAATATGACTCGTCTCACTTTTCCCGGAGCCATGTATGTCATGAGTGCCATTATAGCTCTTCTACCAGCCATATTTTTTGGGTAAATAATTTTTCCTGTCCTTGAAAATATGACTTCAAATATTCCTTTTTTACAGGTGGATTTATGCGCAAAGAAAGAACTTACCAAACCAATCGGAATGCAAAGAGGTTTCATGAACACATCCATTTTTTATTCTGCAAAGTGCACGTGTAAACAAGAGCAAAGTGCGACCGTTCTTTGTGTTTGTGTACTCGTTTAGTCACTCAACCATTACCCTTTAACTGGAACATAATAAGCAAGAAAGGAGCCAATAGTTATTTCAATGTTGTTCCAACGCACAGGAATTTATTTGCATTTGACATCCGTATTGGAAAATAAAATTCAAACTGACATCGAAATTAAAATTTAAAACGAACAAAAACTTGACTCAGTATTTCATTCTTTTACATGAATAAATTCTGTTTTTTTCTTTCTAAAACGCCAATATTTTGCCATTTCTTATGCAAATTGGTTCATTAACACTGAAATAATTTGAAGAATTATTGTTACGCCTGATTTAACTGTCTCATCAAGCAGAATATTTTTAAAAAAAAAAACACTTTCTAAAAGAAATTTGAAAAACTAAAACCTGCCAATCCGTGCAAATTGGAAGTATCGATTTATTTGGAACAAGAAAAATTGAAGAATTTTTCTGAATTGCCACCTCGGAATCCACCTGGACAAATGGCAGTCGAAACTGCTGTTTTGCTTTTCAGCTTTGCCGTGGCAATCTAAGACTCATTATCGGAAAATACTGTATTGCAACCCTAAAGACTCCGAGACGTCAGCATCCCCCAGAGTCATCTCCTCTTTACCCACACCCCACCGCACGTTGCCAGACCCCACCACCAGAGAAATAAAGAAAGACACCTCAATGATATATGGGGAATAGATCCCTATGAACAATAACATGGCACAACACTTATTTTATAAAATGAGGGAGTCAGTCCATCCGCAAGTATCTTATGACTTAGCCCAAATGACACCTGGCCTATCTCATCAATCTCAAGATTATATTATTTTAAACTTCGCCTAGCTTAATGGGCTTGAACAATTTACATGCTTGGCCAAACCGAGCTAATAAATTTGAGGTAATCCATTGTTTAAAATCACTGTAAAGTTTGTACTCAGTATCATGCTGCAGCTAACACACATCCTGTTTCTAACGCACTTATAAATCTCCTACTGCCATCAAGTCTTAACTTGACATTTATTAAGAAACAAGTATCCTTCCGCAACCTCTCTACAAGGAATTAAAAACCAATTTTCTATTAAGTAGCACAAACCGCACACTGATACCAACCACCACATGACTTGTAGGAAATTCACTTCTCATACATTTCTGATTGTTTTGTCAACATGAACTTCGCCTCGTCAAGACTGGAGGAGGACAATGTGCTTTCTGCATGTTGAAACAGTTTCGAGATAATTTTAATAAGTGGATCAGGTTCTAACTGAAGCCTACAAATCGGATTTAACTGCGTGCAGTTGCAATTTACGGTGCACCTCACTGGCAACAAATTAAGACTCAATTCCGTAAGAAACAAATTAATTCACTTTTAATGAAAAATGATCAATAATTTCCATTATTCAGATATTTAACACAAAATGGCGAATCCCAGTGAAGAGAAAACTGTTGCTGCTAAAATCAATAAACAGATTCAAGAAAAAAGTATAAAACTAAGAATTCTCACATTTCTTAGACAAATTACCGTCGAGCCAGTAGTCTTCCTATTCTGCTTAGGAATGGCACTCAATGCAGTCACTACGCAGTCACTGACTATTCGTAAATATTGCCTGTCGCAAATGGGCTTTCCAGATGAAATTTGCAGTAACCTCACACAAAATAAAACACTAGAAGCGCATGCGCAAAGTATGGCAACCAACTTTAGCCTGTACAAGGTATGTAGGTTACACGTCTTACACGTTCATTCTGGATCACTGCATCTACATGGATCACTAGAAAGACGAAGCTATTACATTGCACAACAGGAAATTAGCACGCCACTAGGCATTGCAAAATGCAAGTGCACTTCCTGTTGTTTAAATTGAATGAGTACTTCAAATTTCGAACGTAAAATAAATTTGCCATTCAATCGGTCTGATCTAACTAATCTTCGATAGATGATCCAGCATGAATGCAAATTTTAAGACATTATAATAAATGCTCTCATGGAACGTTGGTTTCCAAAGCATGTTATCCTTTACATGTCTAAATTGATCAAAACGATTGAATTTAATATCCAAATTCTGGGGGTAATCCATATTTTGTCAATAGAGTGCGAGTGTATATTCTAAAAGTTGTTCAATGTAGACTTTGCTAGAAAACATTCCGCCCATTATACTGTCGGTTTTCATCGGTGCTTGGAGCGATAAGAACGGACGCAAATTCGTGCTGATACTGTCCAACCTTGGTGGTGCCCTCGGGATGGTCATCATGATCTTCAATGCTTATTATGTGACGGAAATGGACGTCAATTACATCCTAGTCGCTTCTGTGCCGTATGCATTGGGTGGTAACTTTCTTAGTATCATGACAGGGGCTATGAGTTACATCACAGACATCACTGATTATTCGCAAAGAACCGTCAGAATCGGAATTGTACAGGTATATTCTACATTTATCGGGCATTAGCTGTCTTCAAACTGTTGCTGCCTGTAGCAAATACTACTGGCAGTATTGTTTGTTACTGGCAGGTTCTACCTCAAAGGAATATTATCATTTAATAGGCATCTTTCTTATGTGGAAATTCAATTGGACTTTTAAGTGGCGGCATGATCTTCGACAAATTGGGTTACATTTCAGTTTATGTGATCAACTTAATAGTGTATGTACTAGCTCTTCTGTATGCAATGATTTTCATCAAAGAGACGATACATCGATCTATTGGACGGACATCCAAATATGCATCTTTATTCCAGTTAAGCAACGTTAAAGAGAATATTGTATTGTTGTGCGAGAAACGAGAGCATAATGGAAGATGTCATCTCTTTCTGCTGCTCACCATTGCGGCCCTCAGTTTTCTACCATTATACGGTACAAACCCTATGACTGAATTAGAAATGTGCTGTGTTCTGATGCTCTGTAATGATTGATAAATTAAGTGACACTAATGTTAATTTTGTGAAATGTGATTGCATAATTAGCAAATATGATTGACAATGTAGGCTGACATGAAAGTGACAGATGATTGACAGATATCACACCATACATTATTGGCTGCGGTTGCCCAGCAACCGCAGAATAAGAATAAAGTAGTCAAGTCCTAGCCAAAAAAAGAGAGAAAGTGCTTAGCTGTACACATTGCCTTAAACATGGGAATGTTTACGAGCACACCCAGGTGTAACCAGTGCCACGAAACATTGAAGTGCCTGGGACTAAAAACCTAAAAGTTACAGTAGAGCACTGATTGTCCAAACGTCGTTTAACCAAACGACCAGTCATCTGAACAGAGCCGAGTTCCAGATTGTCATCGATAAGTGGTAAGTGCGTATCGCTTATGTCAGTCTGGAACTTGGTGTCGGGATTGAGTTTTGGTTTCCCTGGATTAGAAAATGCAAAAACAGTACTGTATACGTGTAATAGAATATGTATACAGTACACACAACCCTCGCTTTACGGCCTAGATAGGTTCCGGAAAAGTTGGCTGTAAAGCAAAATGCTGTTTAACGAATCAGGGGCAATTCCGCCGGATTCGTTATGGAATTTCCTGATTTTTGGCCGTATATCGAAAATATTAGGCCGCAATTCGAAATTTAGCCATAATAGCACAAGGCCGTTATGGCAAAACGCCGTATAAAGAACGGCCGTATAACGAGGGTTGAGTATACTCATAAACGTAGAAAACGGTGTTTTATTTTCTTTTTTTGGACATAACCTTGTAATGTCTGATTATGCAAACAAATAAGTTTTGTGAACACCCACGTTCCCGATTAGTTCGGCGCTCTTCTGTATATACTTTGCACATGTATGAGACTCTTCCTAAGCTCCCTGTAGCTGCAGCCCTTTTAGCCAATGGTTAAGATAGCCCTGTAACCAGTTATTTACTGATTCCCCACCGTCTTTTATTGATATAAAACAGCTTTTCCATTTCCAGCTGAAAACACCATAACATATTTATACAGCAGATGGAAATTTGAATGGGACGAAGTCACCTACAGCAACTATTTAACCTTCGAATTTGTAGGCACTCTTCTAGGTGTAAAATAACTCAGTAGTGCATTAAAACTACAGAAACTCACGGTCGATTGAATTATAGGTTTGTCCATCGTACTACCCTTCATGACATTACGTCTTAGGATGCACGACCTTGTCATCGGAATTGTTAGCGCTTCAACAAGAGTAACTTCGGAATTAATCATTGCAATTAGCACTAAAGGATGGATGCTCTTTGCAGGTAAGTTCAACCAAAAAAAAACATCCCATTAAAATACAAAAAGCAACATTTCTTTTCGCACATTTTTTCCACAAAATAAGGTGATTAAATTTCTTTATTTGCCAATTAAAGTAAACATTCTATGTATTCTTAACGGAATGAATGTACCAATCGTTCGGACCGTCATGTCCAAAATCGTTTCACCAGAAGAACAAGGTGAGTGTCGCCAACACAGCCCAACAATACGGTCATTAATACAAACACATTTCAGGCAAAATGAGTGCGATTTTGAGTGCAGCCGAAGCTCTCACGCCCGCCATTGGCTCAATTATGTTCACTCAAGTGTACAATAATACTAGACTCATTTTTCCCGGAACCATGTATGTCATGAGTGCCATTCTAGCTCTAATACCAGCCATATTTTTTGGGTAATTAACTTTTCCTGTCCTTGAAAATTCGACATGAAAATTTCTCATTTATACAGATGGATTTATGCGCAAAGAAAGAACTTGCCAAACCAATCAGAACGTAGAGAGGCTTTATGAACACATCCATTTTTTATTCTGCAAAGTGCACGTGTAAACAAGAGCAAAGTGCGACCGGTCTTTGTGTTTGTAAGTTAATGTGTATTAAGCATTCTTTGTATGTGTCATCTCTTCGACTTGAAACGGATGACGTTCTTTTCATTGAAATAAAACACAACTAGTAGGCGAGTAAATTCATGAATTGTTAAATAAACATTAATTACTCGTTACGCTGATCTTACCATAGCATAAATAACAAAACCGTGAATGACTAAACCATTTCCCATTTTCCACCCATTCAAATTGAAATTCTGAAACCAAAACCGTAACTCGTGCTAGAGAATGACCGGCTTCGTGTTTCCAGGTAACAAAAGTAAAAGAAATTAGATAAACCGATGCACACCTTGACAAATGGCAGTCCAACCTGCTGTTTTGAACGTTCAATGAAATCACATTGTTCTTAACTCACTCGCATACACACAGGGACAGCTGGAGGTTTTGCAGGACCTCAGGAAAAAGTTAGTAGTGGGGCCCCAAAATTTAAAAGTGATATCATTTATGTCAGTTTGGAATTCAATCATCCCTGTCTAAATAACCGATCGTTCGAATAATCCGCGTTCTACTATACAACCTTATTTTATACAATGAGGGAGCCAGTCCATCTGCAAGATCTTATGACTTTTCCAAAATGACACGTGACCTATAAAACTCATATCTCATCAATCTCAAGATTATCTATACACTTAATCGTGAGGAGTCTGTCCGTGTATCTGTCCTTTTCTATCTCCTCCGAAACCGCCGGACGGATTTCAAATCAGAAAAGTGCATTCGATAGCCCTCGAAAAAAAATTCTGTGTAGGCTACTTTTAATAATTTATGCATGGATATCCCGATAGATATCAATATTTATATCGAATTTTAACAATACAATTCAAAACAGTATTGTTTACAGTTTGCAGGAGTTGACATCAATATCCCGAGATGGCGCCGACGAATTAATTCAAAATAGTTGGCGCGACAAAGACAACAACAACAATGGAGGCTCCATCTAACTTGAATTCAAAAATAATACAAGCAAGACAGAGCAAACATCACTGGATTTTAGTGTTGTAAGCCAAAAAAGAAGGGATTAAGTAATTTTTTTTAATGTTTCCTATCAGAATTTTGCGCTCTTACTAATGGCGTAAATTTTTGGTTGTATTGGGCCAATTTAGCTTTATTTTCTTCAATTTTCAACACGTTTATTTTTCAATTTTTGTTTGATTTTTTTTAGTGTTAAAAAACGGGTAAGGTGAGATTTGCAGGGATCTAGGGGAAGGGGCACAGCCCCCCTCTGATTAAGGAAAAAGCACCCAAACTCAGCTTTTCACCATTACATTGCTCTTTGTAACTGGCGAATTCGGAGGAGACAATTGATACAGACTGCAGCGCAGACACAATTAAAACATAGATTGAGAAATTATGAGTCACTTTAAAAAAAATAATGAGAAACAAAGGCCGCCGCCCCCTTAGAAAAATGTTCATCCGATAGGATGAACTGGCCAGCTAGTATTATTTTAAACTTCGTCTAGCTTAATGGGTGGGCTTCTTAAAACTTGAACAATTCATACGCTTGGCCAAACTGAGCTGACAAATTTGAGGTAATCCATTGTTTAAAATCACTATAAAGTTTGTACACAGTATCATGCTGCAGCTAACACACGTCTGGTTCTCTAAATGCAATTCTAAGTGTTTTAGGTGCTTTTGGTTTGGGAGGTGGAGAATATTTCTTCTTTTCGGTTGTCACAAACTGTGATGGGTGTGATGAGCTTCTCACTGAACTTGGGGGTTGTGTAAATTAAAGTGGGTATCATCTGGCTTCTGAAATGGGCCCACATTTATATAATTTTTGTTAACGTCTTTATATAGACTGCCATCAAGTCTTAACTTTGACATTTAAGAAGAAACAAATATCCTTCCGCAAACTCTAGACTAGTAATTAAAAACCAATAGTCTATAAAGTAGCACAACCACACACTGATACCAACCACCACATGACTTGGAGGAAATCCACTTCTCAGACGTATCTAATTGTCTTATCAACCTGAATTTCGCATCATCAAGACGAGAGGAAAACAATGTGCTTTCTACATGTTGAAACAGTATCGAGATAATTTCAATAAGTGGATCAGGTTCTAACTGATGCCTGCACATCGGATTTAACTGCATACAGTTGCCATTTACGGTGCACCTCCCTGGCAACAAATTAAGACCCAATTGCGTAAGGAACAAATCAATTCACTTTTAATGAAAAATAATCAATAATTTCCATTATTCAGATATTTAACAAAAAATGGCGAACCCCAGTGAAGAGAAAACTGTTGCTGCTAAAATCAATAAGCAGATTGAAGAAAAAAGCATAAAACTAAGAATTGTCAAATTTCTTAGAAACATTACTGTCGAGCCAGTAGTCTTCCTATTCTCCTTAGGAGTAGGACTCAATGCAGTCACTACGCAGTCACTGATTATTCGTAAATATTGCCTGTCCCAAATGGGCTTTCCAGATGAAATTTGCAGTAACCTCACACAAAATAAAACACTAGAAGCGCATGCGCAAAGTATGGCAACCAACTTTAGCCTGTACAAGGTATGTAGGTTACACGTGTTACACGTTCATTCTGGATCACTGCATCTACGTACATGGATCACTAGAAAAACAAAGCTATTACATTGCATAACAGGAAATTAGCACGCCACTAGGCATTGCAAAATGCAAGTGCACTTCCTGTTGTTTAAATTGAATGAGCACTCTAAATTTCAAATGTAAATTAAATTTGCCATTCAATTGGTCTAGTCAAACTAATCTTCGATAGATGATCTAGCATGAAAGCAAATTTTAAGACATTACCGTAAGTGCTCTCATTGAACGCGGGGTTCCAAACCATCTTATCCTTTACAGGTCTAAATTGGCCAAAACGACTGAATTCAACATCTAAATTCACCAAACTGACTAAACTCAACATGTACATTGATCAAAAACACTAGGCGCATTCATGAGGTCATTTAAACCAGTCTAAATGTCGGATTTAGCGTTACAATTTGAAATGGTTTAAAAAATGTAAACTAGTTTAAATGACTTTATGAATGCGCCTACTGAATAAATGTTTAAATTGATCAAAACAATTGAATTCAATATCTAAATTGTGGGGGTAATCGCTGGTGTCCTATCAGAGCATTTACAGTGCACACACACCTCGCTATACGGCTAGGATACGTTCCTGGAAAGTCGACCGCAAAGCAAAATGCCGCATAACGAATTAGGGACCATTGCCCCTGATTCGTTAGGAAATTTTCCGACTTTTTGACCATGTATATCGAAATTTAACCATAATGTCAGAAGGCCGTTATGGCGAAAAGCCGTATAAAGGAGGCCCGTTTAGCGAGGTATAAGTGTACTAATCGTGAGTTAATATTCTAAAAGTAGTTCAATTTAGGCCCTGCTAGAAAGCATTCCGCCCATTATATTGTCGGTTTTCATCGGTGCTTGGAGCGATAAGAACGGACGCAAATTC
>JAQIXU010002009.1:0-13988 GCA_034701245.1 Strigamia transsilvanica | reverse complement strand
TCAAATTCAATATTATTTTGATCCCTTGTCGCGGGGCCCCTAAAAGGCGTGGGGTCCACAGGCCGGTGCCTACTTGGTCTAATGGGTAATCCGGCACTGACAGCATCCTGGTACGGCAGCGCCGTGACGCAGGCTACCTCAATGCTACAACCTGAAGACAGTACTGACTACAGATTTACACTTATTATATGTACAAACGATATTATTACCTACTCTCATGCACGCTAAGTTAAGGAGCCACCATTCAGGCATTTTAGGCATAAGGAGCATGCAATTTGTCCATTTCGATCCAAAGCCCAATTGTAAAAGAGCATTTGCAGATTTCTTTGAATGTTTGGATAATTCTTCATAGGTCCACTTGATTTCCCGACCATTTTGGTATACAAACCAATAAGCACAGGGCTTGTCTGTTACTTCCTACGTTATATTATTAGAAAAAAAATTATATTTTTAAATTAAATTTCAAAATTCACCAACCTGGTCAACACTGGCCCAGCTGTCAATCATGTCGCGGGCGAAATTAAAATATTCCGGCGAAACAATTTTCTTGTAATCAAGATCATTTCTGACTTTTTGCAATGTTGTGAATACTTCGGTTGGACCTTGACTTAACGTCGATTGAGTGTGGAACTTGAAAGAAAAATCGATTCCAATCATAATTTCATTGTGTGGAAATAGAAAAAGTAAAATTTAAATTTATTTTTTTACCTTGTATGATGAGGCGTATGAGAATATCTTGGAATAAGAAATCCTACGTAGTCTAACTAAGCCTGACATTTTTCAACGAAACGTGCTCTTACAATTGACTTGCGCCTAAACATTGGATTTCAAAGGTCAGAGATTGATTTTAACTTCTGATAACATAATCTTCAATATGTACGAAATTGAAGAATAAATAAAACCATACGGTATTTTCACCAATCAAGAAATTATCAGTGGAAAGTAATAGTAAAGAAAACATACATTATGTGTATGATCAGAACTATACAAAAACCATAAAAAAAATTAAGGAGTTTACTCTATTCTTTTGTTTCCATGGAGATTGGTTGCTAAGGCAATCCATTGACATTGACAATACTGATGTCGGTCATTGGACCTGACCTGATTCACACTACAGATTAATATTTGTGACTGGATCATTATTTTCGACAAGCAATTCTTTCAACCAGGATTATTTTTGACCGGGAACAATTTCACCAGAATCCATTTCGACAGGATGATTTCTCTAAAAGTCGAAAATATTCCTTGTCGAAATAATCACCCATCCGGTGCGGCAATGATGTCTTGTGCAACAGTGACAGTGGCGAATAAATAAATCAATAGGCCCATGTGCAAGTTGGGTTGATAGGTCCTTCAGCAGAGCTAGGATTTTCGGTACTTGGCGAGATATACAGTTTTCATCCTCTAAGGGCCCCCTAGGCTCGTGGGCCCTTTTCAACCGCACGCGCTGCATCCCCAAGTCTGCAAGAAAAACCAAAATTGCAAGATTGGACGCACCCGGCCCGAGTCACGTAAGATTGGGAAGACAAATCAAGAATTTGTATGAAATGTGTATGTTCATTCTGTTTTTTTTAATTTCCACAGTGCAATGGTGGTTAGTAAAACTAGACTTTCTAGTTTTTGTTTCCTCCAGCTGGGATGGTGATTCGACAAAACAAGAAATTTGTATTTTACTGGAAAATGCAATGTTTTGCACGAAAATGTAATTTTTTGGCTTAAAATGAATTTATGAAGATGTCGCCAGAGCGACACTTCAAAATTAAAAAAATTGTCACGAACCACAACACCATTTTGGTTTGTTCTGGTACATTTCGAGCCCTGGATGCCATTGAATATTCATGGGATCCTCACGACAGCAGTGCTCCAGGACACCATAAGAATTCTGCCCTGGGTAAACATAAATAGAAAGGGCGGTAGATGCTACACACCTGGATTATTACGCTTCTGTTGGGAACTGCTTATTGGAAATAAAGGATTTACTGAATTAAAACTTTATCACTCAGATAAAAAAGAAATTCTAGTTGAAGAAGGTTAAAACAACTTCTTAAATTCATTCAGAGAAAACTACAAACCAACTGCGTGTCTCGTCAGCAGAGCAGGAAATGCCGCGCTTCCAACAGTGGCGCTATCTCCTACATAAGCGAGGCATTACAATTATACTGCCGAAGGTTAGTAATTATTATTTGTATTTTTTATTTATTTATTTTGAATATTTTTATTTCCTTATGTCTTCATCCAGACAAGGCCGAATCCTATATTTTGTACCTCTTCCTGAAAATAACCCCCTTTTTGCAATCTGTGGGATGACTTTCTTGAGAACCCAACCTTGCATTCGCACTGACAACTGGGAAAATACAGAAACCCAGTTGTGATTACTAGCAGATCACCAAGAAGCACTGACCAGTACTGTACTGCTTTGGTCTGGTGAGCCGTCTAGTGTTAACATTCCAAACCTCTAATTCTTTTATATCTCTGGATTTTTACCAAAATTTATCATACTTGGATTAATATCCCCTCATTATCCATTTTATTAATTTTTTTAATCACGAAACTATTAAATACCCTAATTCAACAACCAAAAACTGATTATTAAAAAGGAGGATCCGTTCGCAGTAGTAAAAAAAAAACCAATATCCGGGACGTTTCAATGGCGGACGATATGTTAGCAAGATTGAAATTATTTGCTCTTTTGGCGAATTATCCATTTAATTTAAGGTATGTTCCAACAAATCTCAAACTTTCAAATCCAGCAATCGAATCCGCAATTTTGCTGCAATTAAATCACACACGCACTAAAACTATCGATGACGTAAATAACGACCCGAGTGACATCCAGGAAGAAATAAGATTACGAAAATACCGAACTTCATCTTGAATCTCGCAAGGACGATTAGTAAATACTAAAACGAAATTTGCGATTGGAATTCGCCGGATAAAAGAATCTGTGTGCCGGAAATTGGTTTTAAATTGTGCATTATTAAACTTTTCTCGTGTCCTTGTAAGAGTGTTGATGCTCGTAAATCAATTTCGGTGTTTGAAAACTTTAAAGGAATAAAATAAAAAATTAATTTATGAAGATGGAATACATTTTTGGTTTTATTACCTGGTTTGTCAGTGTGATTAATTGCACAGATAATTGTGATTCATTTACTGATAAGGTCGGTTTGAGTAAATAATACTCGAGTTGTTATATAAAAGCGAAAATATTTTTGTTTTGATATTTTTATTTTTGATTTATTAATTATTTTTTTTATCGTTTTAGTTATCGCGTCGATTTTGTGTCTGTTGGAGGGATTTGATCATCAGGTATATATATATCTTGAAGTATGGGTTGCGCTGCCTGAATGAATAGTGTCGTGTCTGTACGAAGTGATTTTTTCTGATGTGACTACGGTTGCCAGTGTTTAGATTTTGTAACAGTGGGCAGCAGAAATGGAAGATAACAGGGCAGAGTGAATAAATAGAAAAATTGAATTTTTTTTATCTTATATCTTCTAATTTTATTGCAAAAAGTCAATTTTTTACCTCAATAAATCTTATTTTTATCTCAAAAGTGTAAATTTTACTTTAAAAATTCAATTCTTCTTGCAAAAATCCGATTTTTCTTTCAAAAATTTAATTTTTCTACCTCGAATTCAATTGAATTTTTAAGTAAAAAATTTAATTAACTCTAAAATTGAATTTTTACCCCTAAAATTGAATTTTTACCCCAAAAATTGAACTTTTACTCCAAAAATTGAATTTTTACCCCAAAAATTCGACTTTTTACCCCAAAAATTTGACTTTTTACCTCAAAAATTTGACTTTTTACATCAAAAATTTGACTTTTTACATCAAAACTTTGACTTTTTACCTCAAAAGTTCAATTTTTACCTCAAAAGTTCAATTTTTTACCTCAAAAGTTCAATTTTTTACCTCAAAAGTTCAATTTTTATCTCAAAAGTTCAATTTTTTTACCTCAAAAGTTCAATTTTTTTTACCTCAAAAGTTCAATTTATCAATTAATTTATTACTTCAAAAATTCAATTTTTCACTTTAAAAAAATTCAACCTTTTTTAACAAATTCAATTTTGACCCAATGATTCCAATTGTTGTCTATATATTAATTTTATTTTCAAACCAATTTTTTGCCACATAGTAAATACTAAATTTCGATTTTTTTTTTATTTGCTGATAATAAATTTTATTTATGATATCTGCGCCACTCAAACACGCGACACTAGGACAAGACAGATAAATCCAGGAACACTGGCAACCCTAGCCTCACAACTGTAAATATCCAACGAAATAGCAAACCGAAATTCAGTAATGTTTACTCAATATAACCCAATTGATATGTCATGTGTCTATTTTTAGTCGCAGAAACTGAAGCAATTTAAAGTGGCGATTTAAATTGCGCCGAAAAATTTAATCGGTCAAAAAATTTACACACAAATTATAAACCTAAAACCCCGGTCGTAAAATCACGTTTTATTCGCAACAACGCTCTAAAACCTTATTTAAAATATTTATTAATTGATATTTACAGTTTCTAGCCCATTAGATGCTTGAATGTATGCAAAGTTCAATGTTTAAAATGGCTTATTGATCTTTTTTAAAAAACTTTATGAATAGCGCAGTTGTTTGATGCATTCCACGCTTAAACTGCCGTTGGTTTTCTCAAAGGTAATGGATTTAAGGTTAGAATTTTGTAAATGAGTTAGTTTTAACTGTTTTCTAATTTATTTGTTTTTTATTTTATTTATTCGAATAGATGTTTTTTATTATCGAATTTATTTTTCTGAGAAGATAAAACTTTTATGTTAATTACATAACGTTGGAAGTTTAAAAAAAAAGTGTTATCATTGGCGCCATCTATCAACAGGACATAGCTAAGGTTTGAGATATTTAATTATTATTATCACTCTTTGTGTGTTTAATGATTCATATTATCTGGTGGTTGGAATTAATGTATTTTTGTTGATTTCTGGTTGATTTTTTTTGAAGTTTTGTAGATTTTTTTTTTGTAGATTTTGTTGATTTTTGTGGATTCTTTATAGATTTTGTTGATTTTTGTAGATTTTGTTAATTTTTGTAGGATTTTAGTTCATTTATCGATGGATTTAGTTATGTTCAGTTAATTTTTTGATGGCTTTAGTTAATTTTTGATGCATTTAGTTAGTTTTTGTTGATTTTTGTAGATTTTGTTGGTGTTTGTAGATTTTGTTGATTTTTGTAGATTTTTGTAGATTTTGTTGATTTCTGTAGGATTTTAGTTCATTTATTGATGGATTTAGTTAAATTCAGTTGAATTTTTGATGAAGTTAGATGATTTTTTGATGATTTTAGTTAATTTCTGATGGATTTGCTTGATTTTTTGATGAATTTACTTGGATTTAGTTGTTTTTTGATAGATTTAGTTGATTTTTTTTATGGTTATGGTCGAATTTTTTTGAGTTTTTGATGACTTTGATATATTTTTGATCGGAAAGTTATGAATTTTATGGATTTCCTTTTGTAAAGACGTTGATTTAAGTTCAATTTAAAATTCAATGTACTGTTATTTAACATTATCAACGATGACTCATCCGATACCGCTGTTTAATCACACAAACCATACAATAGAATACCAAATTAGAAGAATAATAATCTTCTAGCAGGTCAAAACCATTCCTTGAAATGGCAAAACAGGAATAACAATTGATGAAAATATCTTGTTTGTCTGAACTGGGTAAATGCGTTGATTCACTAGTTGGGAATTCGTTCCAACGTTGAATTTGAGAAATGTGATGATGTACCAATGGAATGTTAGCACCACTGACGCAAATTTTGAACCCTAATGTTTTTTTTCTTCCTTTACAATTTTATTTACTGGGATGGAAATGCTTTCTGGCACCGTGCCGCTCATACCAAGGGATTGCTGTTCATTTTCCCCCTAGTTTGTGCCAGCTTGTAGTTTTTTTTCCAAAAAAAAATATATTTTTTCTACTCTATATATTTCTAATGTTGTAAGTGGATTTTTTTATTTTTTTTATTTTTTTTATTTTTTAAAAAAAATTTTTTTGAAATTTTTTTTCACTTTTTCACTCCCCTGTTATTCCAAAAAAATAAACCTTTAATTTGGTTCTTGACTTATTTTTCCTTCCTGGATTCTTTGGGTGTTTCTCCATTTTTTTTATCGCTTTTTTTTACGACACCCAAAGAAGAAAAAAATTTTTTTTTTTATTGCAACTCTTTGAATACGCAACAATAGATGACACATGTGGTGACGTTTGTGAAACTTCAACACCTGTGTAGAAGTTTTAATGTTTTAGATTTGTATATCAAAGTTGAAGTTTGAAATGTTTGTTTTAATGTTTTTATTTACATTTTTTTGGTTGGATAAGGGTGAGTTGGTTTCTTATAAAAGAGGGACTTTGTTTGGTTTGTTGATGAGATTTTGCAGCATGGAAGAGTGGTAGCTCTGAAATTTATCAAGATGACCTTTGTGAGTGTTTAATCTGTGATGAAACTCCACCAGCATTAAAAATGTGTGACAAAATGTGTGAAATTAGTATCTGAAGTAACATTCAATGAAATTATACATTTTCTCACTAGATGACTCAAAGCAATGATGAAAAATTCAAAATGTCGTAAAACAGTACCCATTAAAAGTCAAAATTAACCTTTATCCTGATCTTCCATAAAAATAAAATATTATTTCCTGTTTTGTAAAGAAGCAAAGTGAAACTAGTTAAGCAAAATTTTGTTTAACTTTAAATAAGGAGTTGGCTCACTCAATTTTCCTTAATATGTTTCTTTGTATCAATATGCGTAGTAGTCAGGGTGACCAGATTTTAGAAATAAAAAACCGGGACATCCATTAGCGATACAAAATTCTCCAAAAAATTAGCCATAATGCACTGAACGGCGGAACCGGAAACAATCTCCTTGCGCACTTTCTTTGAATGCCGGAACCAGAACTGCCAGCGTATTTAGGTTGAAGTGTGAACCCGTACTCTTTGGTGCGAGCATTTTAACTCCATCTTGTTCTTAATAATCAGGAAGTCGTTGACTTTTTAGAGAAAGTTTCTACACGTGTACAATTTCGGCACAAATGAAACCAAACAAACTACTCTCATTACGAGCAATTGATCGATTTTTAAAAACCGGGATATTTTGCATCCCGAGAAAGGTTTTTCCGGACACTGGAACAAAGCAGTCTGGTCACCCTGGTAGTAGCGACAAAGACATTTTATTTTAAAACTTTTCAATAAGTCATTTATTTCACTTGAAGCATTTGCGTAACCAATTTGAACGTGTCGATTCTAACGTTACCCAATAGCAATTAAGCGCAATTTTAGAAAAGCCTAATTTACGTTGTTGTTACTTCTTTGCATTCCAAAACACACAGAAATAAATGACACCCCTATTTTAAATTCTTTATATTTATATATATTTTTTAGGTCCGCGAACGAGAAAAAGAAGTATTTTGATTTGTGTGTTTGCTAAGTCATTTTTCACGCGGAGCACAAGCTTTTAAAATCTTTTTTAAATTTTTTCAACCGCGTCTTCTTCCCGGAAGAGTTTTTAAAAAGCAACGAACGAGGGGTTTTTCGAGATGAGAGTGAAAGAAGGTCGGGGAGAGTTTGGTCTCGACTGGCGTCATGAAAACGTCGTTGCGAGGGTCGTCGGCCTCGGTTGGGACTTGAGTGATGCTATTATATTGACACTTAATTAAGAGGGATAAATTGGAGAAAAAAGGCTTTAATGGCGAGTTGACACATCCTGTTTGTGCGTAAATAGAAGTGTACCGAGAAAAATTGGTAGATGGTTTCCTGTTAGTCGAGAGTAAACATCGTGGGTACGAAAAAAATATATTTGTCGAGTGAGTGATATTTAAGTGTGGGGACCGGGAGGATTTTGTTGCGTAAATTTGAGTGGAAAATGTATTGCACATGTTCGTATTGAGGTCAGATGTGACATTTCCATTGCTAAAAATATCGCTTGTCAAAAGTGGCAGCAGTTTGAGCAACCTGCTTAGGAATTTTCACGTTTGCTTCGATTGTAATTAAGAATCGTATTTCGGGTTTATGAGGTTTTTGACTCAATACATGAAGAAAAAAAACCAACGAAGAAATTATGCTGTCGTGGTTAAGCGTGCGGATTGACTATCTGAACAAATCCGCCTGCAGGTCGCTTTACCCTGTTCACACCAAGATTTTGGATCTCATCCGACATTGGGGATGTAGATCCATGATTGGTGTGAACATTGAACTCAAATGACGGATCTAGATCCACGTGCCCAACAACTTGATTCGCCAATCGAGTTCCCACAACTCGATTCGCTTATATTGGATTGGGATTGGAAACAGACTGTGCCGGCACAAGTCTGTAGGTTCCCATTTAGCACATCGCAAGGAGAAATAAAATGGCAGCTAGGAACACAGCAAAAAAACTTGCAATTGTTTGGTCTAATAACCAGACATTTACATTAATTTCATTCAGAATGTCCTAAAACCTGATGTTGCTAAAACCGGCTATTGCCTGATTGGATCAACTTTGGTGTGAACACAACCCAATCCAGGTGAAAATTGGAACTCCATTCAGTTGGATCTGATCAAGTGGATCTAGATCCAGCCAATCTAGATCCATTGGTGTGAACAAGGTATTAGAATCCGGTATCCGATCTGATCCGTGGATCATCGGAACGGACACCAATAACAGACATTTATGAAAACTATCATCCAACCACAATCGCCATTTCCTCGCAAGACTACACTATAAACAGGCCCAAAAACGAAACGCCTCTCACACATTCATAATTGGGCGTGTTTTTTTTTTTACATGTTTTTGCTGTATACAGAAACACAACAACAATTTAAACAGAAACTTTAAATGCGCATATTCCTAGTAAGGCGTGTTTTTATCTTAGGGATGTTGTTTACGGCGCCACAGTCTTGCATCATGGGAACCTGTGCCAAGCCTCAGGTTTGAACTTTCAACGCGAATCTAATTTTATAACAATCAAAGGACCCACACACATTGCTGATCACCTGTTGCCATGTGAACAGAAGGAGCATTGGGGCTTGATCAGTAGTTTATGGGTGGTCCTAACCACGTCTGATTTAAGGTACATTGTTTGTTGCTGTGGTAGCAACATCTGCCATGCTTCGTGGTGCGAATGCATGTTTGGGGTCTTTGCGAGACCCTTCACTTTGTTTAATACTCAAAATAGGCTGTCAATCAATCAATCTAAGTCCGTTATGGTGAAGTGTGGAACATTGAACTTGATGACGTCATGCTGTGATGTAACTCTTCATAAACAATCCCTTTATTGCTGAAATAATTTAAAAAAACAAATGGTGATAGTAATTTTTTAATTTTTTTAAAATTTTAATTGATAACAAGATTAATACTCAGTACACTTGACCTCAGAGTTCCGCCACAGTTTTACTATGAATCATGGGAGAAAAGTCTTGATTTAGGTTTAATTGTTAATGCCAATTGGCATTTATGCTTGACCCTGAGCAAATTGAGTTTAATTTTCACCAGAATGAAGGTCATTGATAAAAAAAAGGGAAATTAAATGTAAATAACTTCACTAAATTGGAAATTAAAATCTGAAATTTTTTTTTAAGCGAAGGTTTCAGTAAAATTAATTTTTTTAATGGAAAGTCTAATGTACAGTAGTCCCATGAATTTATGATTAGGGAAAGATGGTTCGTTGCCAATTTTATCACTAGATGGAAGCCACTGCTTTAATTAATGGAAATTTTAAACAAAACCTTGAGAATAAATATATTGGAACACGAAAATTGGCACAAATCTCGAAAATCACAAATTTAAAACAGGAAATGGCCAATAAAATCAACAAAATCCATTGGTGAAAATACAAGAACAAACAAAATGTTGCAGGGATTTTCCATACCATAAATAATTTTATTTGCAGTCCAAACTTTATTCAAAAACAAGTTTTTACCAGTTGAATTTCATTTTATGAGTTAAACAAACCCAACTCATCTGGTGCTATTAGTTCTATGGAACAGTAGCTAAACTAAAATGTATTTATTTAATGAGGTGAGCTGCGTTTAACTTCTCGTTCATGTCGTTTATGTTTATGTGGGCGATTTGTTATCCTATATGACAAAGAAGACTACAGCGCATCTAATAATAGTCGCTTGTGTTTGCTTTAAACATTTTTTGCCTCAACAAACCCGGAACGATGGCTTGTTTTTATCGTATTAACTCTCTTTAACTGTCACCAAAAGGAAGGATGGCACATGGAAAAAATTATTGGCTCGTAGTCAACATTCGTATACAATGCTGCCACGTGGAGGTTGAGGTTACAGTGCAGGTGGATGTATTGAGGTCATGCTCTTATTTTTGGATCATCTTTTCCTCAAATTGATTTGTATGAAAAGTTGGTTTCAGTGGGAGGAGTTGTTGATTAAATCATTTTTGACGGAATTGTTTTCGTGTTTGGTTGATTGAAATTATTTTTGATTTGTTAAAATTGTGGTAATTCGACCTAAAATGGTTTTGCGCAGTGGCGGATTTACACTTATTGGGGCCCAGGTCCTTCTGTGTGTATGTCACATTTGGGCAATTCGATTGACCCTTGCCGATCACCTGAAGAGCTCGCTGCAATGCATCAACAATGCAGATGGAACATTTAATTAACACTAGATGGGGGAAATGAAACAAAAGAACATAAAAAGAACATTAAACCACTGATAGAATTTCGTGGGATTTGGAATTGAATGCACGTTTTTCGTAGCTCCTCGCTAGGGAACACATGTCGCTACATAGTTTTGCACACACGTCATACCACGTGTGCCCATTGTTTTATTAATTACACACACCTGTGGCTTTTCTTTTTTGTAAAATAAAATCAGTTCATTTAAAACCATAAAAGTTGTCGTTGCTGTGCAATATCCTTCCTGCTAAAAACTACAGTAACTAATACATTTCATAATGTGATTGGAAAAAAATGCATTTCGATAATGCATTTGCGATTCTTTACCAATAGCACTTTAAAATACATTTTAGACAGATAATAGTATTGTGGAATTTGTAATTTTGTAATTTAAATAAGTTGTTTAAAAATGTTGTTTAGTCTAGATGAATTTTCGAAACCATCAGTGCTCGAGTTGAATTTTTTTTAAAAAAAAAGTGTAATAATCTAAAGAAAAAATAGCACTGAAATTAGGAAGGAGTGATTCGAGTTAATTGCATTTGCATTTGCACAGAGATAACATCTGTGCATGTTTTCTGGAAATTGTAATTTTGTAAATCCTGATTTTTGAAGACTTGTTTTAAAAATTGGAATTTATCTGAAAATAGTTCGTGAAAAGGAAAAAAAAAAATCGATCGTTTTGATGTGACCTATTTTCAATTTTGGGATGTTTTAGGATTGGGATTCGACGCACGACAGAATTCGCCCAAATTAAGCTTTAAAGTTGCTTTTACTGTAACTCAACTGAGCTGCATTGAAATCGATGGAATTAAATAACATTTACGAGCGTTTAATAGGATTTGTGAGTTAATTATTTGAAAGCATCGTATACCGTAGGAATATTTACTGCCCAATCAGCTGGTACAACAAGCAAGATATATTACGCAGGAGCTGTATAAGCAACAATTTTTCAGATTTTACTTACTCGACTGCAGGAACTCAGGAATTCATAATTGCGAATCAGACGTGTTGAAAAAAAATATGAAATATTAAATCTCTAATATAGAAATTAAGATTTGGCTATTTTGTCACCCTGACCCAAAACTTGGCAACTTTTTACTTTCTTTTGAAATAAATTATGGGATTAATAAAACAGAATTTTTAAACATTAAAGCAGGGGTTTCCAACGTATCGCATACCGGTACTGGTACGCGATAAGTGGATTTTGAATGGGATTTTTGAAAATTTGTGGAAGAATTTGATTTTTTTGAGGAGATTTTGGATTTTTGGTGTTTCATTTTGTGATTTTTGAAGGAAATTTTGATATTTCGCTAAAGTTTTTAATTTTTCTGGGGAGATTTTTCATTTATTGAATGGGATTTTGGTTTTATTTGTGGAAATTTTGATATTTTTGGGAAAAAAGTTTAATTTTTATGGATTTTTGGTGTTGGATTTTGTGATTTTGTGTTTTTTGACTGGAATTTGTGGAGGTTTTTAATTTTTTTTTGGAATCTTGGTGTTTGACCTACTGGGACGTCACAATATTGAACTCTACTAACAGCTACACCATCTTTAATAGATTGGGAACCTCTGCATTAAAGTATGCCGCATTTCAAAATCATTTAAAATGGATCACATTCATAGAATTCCTACACCATTAATTTCCTCTTTTGTTTACATCGCTGATAATCTACTGGAATGTAAACAATTCAAACAAACTCTATTAATTTTTAATTATAATTTTTAATTTATTAATTAATTTATTTTTTATTTTCCTTTCCTAAATCCTGTTGGAGATCTTTATTTATAGTAATCTGTAGGTTGGTGGTAAACATTATTTTTGTCATGATCACCACGCCTGACCTTTTATTTTGCTGAGCACCGCTTGTTTTTTCAAAATAATACAAACTACTTGTGTTTATTTTATTATGCAGTGAGTAAAAAAGTTTAATTGCCTCATTTAAATCCTTGTTGGTGGCAATGATTACAAAAGGTTGTTAACGTAGTTGATTGATCCGTTTTAAACATCTTATTTTATGGTTAAAGGTATTAAACCTTGTATATTACCAGTTGCAAGTTACCGGTACTTGAGCGCATGAATTGCAATTTGGAAAATAGAAATTAAGTCTCATTTAGAAGCGTTTTTGATCTAACCGTCTAAATCAGTGTTTCCCAAACTTTAGGAGCTGTGGAGCCCTCCAAAAGCATACAAATTTTCACGGAGCCCCTAATCATTGTGTGCGGAGCCCCTAATCCTATTTTTACATAGTTCTTTTATGTCTTTGAGGTATCTCGCGGAGCTCTTTGAGGTATCTCGCGGAGCCCTAGGGCTCCGCGGAGCACACTTTGGGAAACGCTGGTCTAAATGAACATTTTCGACTGCCATCATTACGAAAACAACATTCGTTTTAAGTCGTAAACGCTTAATTCCGATTTCTTTGTCTAAACTACTAAAATAGTACAATTTAGTGCAGATATTAGTGCAAACACTTGCATAATCAAAAGATTCCATAGTATACGTTTGTGACTTGAACAATAGGTGTATTCACAGTGCTAGTCATAAACGGCTTGTTTCGATGTCTTTATTTATGCAGATGATTTACATTTAAAGTGCTTATTTCACTACATTCTCAATTTAAAACACATGTACGAATAGATGAATCTAAACAAATAATTTATGGCTTGAAGTTTCTATTGAATGTGCAACAAAAACGAGTCTGTCCGGCTGAAAGTGGTTGAAAAACTTCGTTTTCACTAGTGTCTTTGCAAATCCCGGTGTTTTTACCTCATTTTGCATTGGTTAAACACGTTTCTGGCACTTTTATTTTTTGCTCGATTTTGACCATTTCTTTGGTGTTTTTGCAAAATTCGACCAAAAAGTAAAGTGTTTCGGAAGCGTGCTGAATCGATGCGAAACGAGCTGAAAAGTTGATTTCACGGTTGGAATTTGTATAACTGGCACCGTTGCAGAGATACGGGCAAAAAACAGAGTTTTTCCAGTGCCGGAAACAAAAAAAATCCAGTACCGAAATCCCGCATCTGGAAAAATGGTCCGGGATTGGATGCCCTATTTTTAATCACTTGTATTTATTCTTTTAAACATCTACTTGCAGACTTCTTAATCTTTGGGTGGGCAACTCTGTTGCCAATCGCCACAAGTGTAGAAAGTTTGAGTTTGCCGTATTTCATTTAACAATAAATCAAATGTAACAAAACCTTTATCTTTGCTGAATAATAGAGGCGGGGACCATGTTTGTAGTTAGTTAAGATTGTGTTATGCAAAGCGACATTGTTTGACGGAAATGTCAAACAATGTCGCTTTGCATAACACAATCTTAACTAACTACAAACA
>JAQIXU010002008.1:0-13992 GCA_034701245.1 Strigamia transsilvanica | reverse complement strand
TTTTTTTGGAAATTGAAGGGCCCCCAAAACTAAGGGGCCCCCATGCACCGCATGGGCCTGCGGTATGGTAGCTACGCTTCTGATATCACAATGTATTGGATTCCGCGAAGTGTGATATATTTTCGGAAAATCTGAAAATATATTGCAAAATATATTTTTTAACCATTTGGGAGTTGTTGAGAATTTTTACACAAGTTCGAGGAACTTTGACAATAACATTAAATCCGATTTTAGTAAAAGTGAAAATAGTATGTGAAATTTCTTTAATTTTTTCCCTACTGTCATTTCCGGTAGTGCTTATTCGGTTATACTGCACGAAATGACTTGACATGTCAAAGGTTGTTGCCCCTCACTTAAAACGAAATACATTTAAATTCCCAACAAAAAAATAAATAAAAAATAAAAAAAATATTATTTTTTTTTTCCATTTAATAAACATTTAGTCGTCAATCAACCTTATCAAATATATGTAACGAAATCATACACCATGAAAGGAAACACAGGTGTAATTCGATGTCACGTCCCACAATTTCTGCAAGAGTTTGTTGAGGTCACAGCGTGGATCATAGACGACAAATTAATCATAACCAAAACAAATTCATCAACTCGTAAGTCTTTCTTTTCCTCAAAAATAAATTCACCAAAAATAAATCCACCAAAAAAAAAAAAAAAATCTAATAATTATTCCCAGATGAAATACAACCCAAATACATAGTCTCACCATCCGGAGACTTATTCATAACCAACGTCGAACTTCAGGACTCAAACTCAACATTTCAATGCCAAATGCGCCACAAACTCACCAAAGAAATGAAAATAAGCTCACTAGGAAGACTCCAAGTAACCAGTAAGTCAATTTTCTGCCTTTTGCACCGACCTTGAGTCAAATTTCATAACATTTATTTCTTTTACCCCCCAACTTAAAAAAAAAATTAATTTCTTTTCTCATGACTCACTTCACTTCCGGTACATTACTCAACAAACTTCCTCTTAACAAACACAAACACATTTACTGTGAAATTCTTGCAGACCCAGTGGGCAATGTGCCACCACGTATTGTTGACAAGGACCTGCAAGTGACAGTCAACGCTGGTGACACCACTTTCATTCCATGCATAGCCGAAGGTCATCCGGTGCCAAATGTCCAGTAAGATAAAGATAAATTTATCAATTTGCTCGCTGTCATCCAATTAGTCCAAAGACAATGCTCTCTTTGACACGCATATTAAAGATGTCAGACGTTCATTATCTTGAATGCAAAGTCGATTCAAATGTGTTTTTCCATCGTTTAATTCTTACATCCTGCACGTTTTGGTTCTTCAAGTTTTTTTATCATTCTCATCATGTAAATTGGCTTTCATTATTTGTTATCAACAGCAAAGGATGCGATTTTGTTTTCAGATTATTTTATTTTTGTTTTTTTTTATTTTTATAGATGGTTTGTGAGAGATAATGGCGGTGTTCAGAGTGCTGTTTTGGAGAGTGACCGTGTTTTGGTGACTTCCGAAGGTATGCTGATTCGGAATTGCAATTCGAATGACCGGAGGATTTTTGTTTGCGTGGCGTCGAACAGTGTTGGGAGTGATAACAAGGAAGTAGCCCTGGCAATTACAGGTTTAAATTGAAACTGTTGTATCTGAGTTCGGCAATTTAATTTCTGAATTACTCGTAGTGGTTTATAGTCGTGGTTTTTTTTTTTTTAGGGAGATATGACGCATTTGCTATAAATGAGCCTGAATTAGCTAAAGTGCTTGCACGTAATCTTGGCCTAAATATGCAAGTGCGCGTGTTTGTTCGTTAGCTGGTTAGAACTAGGGCGGTATCTGATCGCTTTCGAACCTCTAACTTTCGTTCTTGATTAATGAAAACATTCTTGGAAAATGCTTTCGCAGTAGTTCGTCTTGCAACGGTTTAAGAATTTTACCTCTAGCGGCGCAATACGAATGCCCCCGTCCGTCCTTATTAATCATTACGGTTCTCTTGCAATGTGTTTCACTGAGTACTCTTGGAATTCTTTCTTGATTTGTCTAGTTGTTAATGGTCGCTTAGATTGAGCTTGGGTGCCTCCATTTTGTTTTGCGTTTCAACAAGTCAGATTTTGTGATTTTTGCATTTTTCCTCTTTTGTGCTTTTACAATTGTGGACATGATTGGTGGAACTGATATCATGTGACAAATCCAATAGTGCAAAATTGTTAAAATTGAAAAATTAAAAAATTGCCTCTTTTAATTGTATGATGACATGATACCGTATCATCTTACATACGGGACCTGCTTGCTGTTTTGTAATTACACTCCATTATGCCAGGCGGTTAAAAACTGTTACATTTTAATGACTTGACATGATTGGCAAGCTTGAGGTCAATCCCATTAAATGACAAATCATATAAAAAAAATTCCAGGATCCCAGTGGCAGATCTAGACTTATCGGGGCTTAAAGCTAAGTCAGCAATAACACCATTAAGATAATTCTGAAATTAAATTGCACCAATTTCTAAACATCTTTCGAAAAGTTTCAACTCAACTAGTTTCCAACATTTCCTTACAGAACCGTTAAGAGTGTCAATGGTACCGGAATATTTAATAAGCGACAAGGGGCAAACCCTTTCGTTCGTTTGTAATGTAACCGGCTTTCCAATGCCAAGCCATGCCATGTGGTTTAAGGATGGTCGAATTCTAACGGAAAAAGATGATGTCATATTAAACGGCTTTAAACTAATAATAAAAGTGGTGAAATCAAGCCACAAAGGAATCTATCAGTGCATCGTCAATAACAACAAGCATTCTGCACAAGCAAAAGCAGAGCTGGTTTTAGGAGGTAACAACAATACACTCAACCCTCGCTATACGGCCACTCTTTATACGGCTTTTCGTCATAACAGCCTTGTGCCATTATGGCTAAATTTGTATTTACGGCCTAATATTTTCGATATACGGCCAAAAATCGGGAAATTCCATAACGAATCAGGGGCAAAATTCCCCTGATTCGTTATACAGCATTTTGCTTTACAGCCAACTTTTCCGGAACCTATCTAGGCCGTAAAGCGACGATTGAGTGTAGTTGTAATTACATTTTGAAGCAATTCAACAACATCTTAATATTTAGATTCACCACCAGAGTTCATTGACACGTTTAGTGAACAAACTCTCAAACCAAATCAATTCCTATCTCTTCACTGCTCGGCAAGCGGTACCCCGATGCCAGAAATCTCATGGTCCTTGGATGAAATCCCACTTCTGCATGATATTCAAACGAGTATCCTAAATGGAGGTGTAACTAGCTTTTTGAATATATCTTCAGTAAAAACCGATCAAGGTGGCGTGTACAAGTGCACCGCTAAGAACAAAGCCGGTCGGCTCGAACACTTATCTAGAATCAATGTTTATGGTACGTAATGGTAAGTTATTAATGAACTGTGTAGCTAGTACTTTTCAGTATACATTTGCATTTGACAATTTGGCTATTTGTATTCTCAAAAAAACTATATTTTACATCTAGAATTCAATGTGTTTTAGGGCCACTGTCAGCTAAACCAACACTCCAGATCTTTGCTGTTGCTGGAGAAAATGTTTATCTTAATTGTCCTGTTGTGGGATATCCAATCAACACTTTAATGTGGAAAAAAGGTACAAGTGTTTTCATTTGGCAAGTGTTGCACCAGTAATATGATTTGCGAAAAATCGTTTTCTAGATGATGTAATTCTCCCATTTGACCTCCAACAAGAAGTTTTGAAAAACAAAACACTAGTTATAAGCAAAGCTGTGAAATCAAGCGATGCAGGCCACTATGTCTGTGTAGCTACAAACAAGCAAGGACAATTGGCTCAGAGTAGTGTGGTGCTGTCTATTTTAGGTAATGCTTGGCGATGTTAGATAGTTTGTGCCAAAACTTTGACAAGTCGTCGTCGAACGATATTCAAGGTGGCAGAAATTATCTAATAATCCAGGAATGGGGCACCTTTTTTCTGCCAAGAACCATTTGGATATTTATAAAATCACTTGCGGGCCATATAAAATTTCCAACTTAAAAATTAGTCTACTATGTTTACCGTAAAACTCCGAATTAGGGCCGATGCTCAATTAACCGCCGGGTCTAACGTCTATGTCTGCGTGTACATAATGAATACGTATGTAACATTTTGCAGCTGGCAATGGCTGGCTTCCCCGATTCATGAAACACCATGGTTTATCAGTACGTCAGAAAACCACGGTTGCCCAAAAAGATCCAGAAAAGTTGTGCGAAAAGGTACCGTATTTTAGCGCATAAAACGCGCACCCGTGTAAAACGCGCACCACTGCATACCGCGCAGAAATTACCATATTTTAGCGCATATAACGCACGCGTCATATGCGCTAAAATACGGTAGTTAATTTTCTTGTGTATGTTTCGGATTATACTCCGTAATCGAATTAAGCGCCAGGCCTGATTAACGGCCGGGGCTCAGTCAACCGCCGGGAGGGCCGAGCCTAAGAAAAAAATAGGCGCCTGGGCCCTAATTCGGAGCTTTACAGTAAATTAACTCACTCCTAATGTGAAGGCTGGAACTGCCTCTCTTTGGTGAGGCGTGTCAAGTTAGCTGGCATCCACGATGTTGCTATTTGCAACTGCTTTTCCAGATCTTTTGGATTTCGAGTCCCGCCTGCGGTTGCCTTGGCAGGGCCATACCTTTGGACATTCCCCACCTCTGTAATAATCAATAAAATGTGACAGTACCTGTATGAATTTAGTGCCACCAAAGATACTGCCATTTCAATTCCAAGAAAATTTGAGCGAAGGTATGCGAGCCCAATTGCAATGTGTGGTCAGCGAAGGCGATCTTCCATTATCAATAAAGTGGACAAAAGATGAAAAACCTATTTCAAAGGAATTACTCATCAGTATTCGAAATCTAGATGATTATTCAAGCATTCTTAGCATATCTAATGTGACAGCATTCCACAATGGAAACTACACATGCACAGCAGCAAATAATGCTGCTAAAGCCCATCACACTGCTGCACTGTTAATCAAAGGTAAACCAAGTTCCACTGGCCACTGTACATTCAACACATGAACTGAGTTGTTTTTTGTAGTTCCACCAAGGTGGCAAATAATGCCTCACAATAGTACAGTTAAAAAGCAAAATTCAATATCAGTTCCATGTCGAGCTGATGGTTTTCCACCGCCTGAAATTAAATGGACTAAAATCCTTGGGGATGTTGCTACCGGCCAACGAATGGAGTTAAACAACAGCAAAAGGACCAATGTTCTACCGGAAGGTACTTTACAAATTGATGAAGCTAAACTTGAAGACCAAGGATTTTATTTCTGTTCTGCAAACAACCAGATTGGCAAAGGATTGAGTCGGGTAATCTACATCAAAGTTCAAGGTGATATTTACAACAGCAAAAGCTATTTTTCCATTCAATGTGTTGACATTGTTTTGTTTTAGCTCCTGTTTATTTTGAAAATGAAATGGTTGAACTTAAGGTGAAAGTAAATAGCACAGCAGAGCTTTTTTGTGAGGTCTTTGGAGATATGCCAATTCGTGTTATGTGGCAGACCGGCAATAAAACACTCCAAAATAGCAATAAATACTGGTAGGCTTTCGTTATTGAACATCTTAAATGTGATTTTATAAACCAGGGGTTTCCAACAGGCGGCCTGCAATGCCTTTTCTTGCGGCCCTCGAAGCTTTGTGGAAAAGTACTCTTCTGTAGTAAAGTTTATGTTTTTAAGTTTTGTCTTTCGTTTTTCCTATCTCGGCCGATTATAATGCGGCCCGCCACTAGACTCATGGATTAAATTGTGGCCCTCGGACACTTTTTAGTTGGAGACCCCTGATACAGTCGGATCTCGATAAGTCGAATTCTAAGGGACCGGAAAAAAAATTCGACTTAGGGAGTTTTAGAGTTAGGAAGGCCGGCATAATAGGCGCGGATTAACAGCTGGGGACTAAAGAGCAATTCGACTTAGGGAGGTTTTCGACTTAGGGAGGTTCGACTTATCGAGGTCCGACTGTATAAACAATAGCTTAAGTAAGTGCGATTTTATGAACAACATTTTGAGTTGTATGCCATTGTAGATTGGATATTGCAAAGTCAGTTAACTCCAAAAATTGCAAAATCAGTCTTCCAACTGAAGGAATTCTCAGCTATGGGAATACACTTTGGCTTTATTCTTACTCCTTGGTATAGTATTACTATACACTAATTTTTTTATTTTAGGAATACAATAATGAATTCAAATAGTACATTCAAAAGCCTATCCTCAGGAATGTCTTCAATCACGAGCAAACTGAGCATACTCAAAGTGTCCAAATCTGATTCCGGTGAATATCACTGCGAAGGAAGGAATTCGTACGGTTCCGGGAAAACAATAGTGAAATTAATAGTGCAAGGTATTGTAGTTTTCAACTTGCCAATGAGATTCAATGAAAATACCAAAATCACGATACAGAAAAGCCTTTGAAGCCCGAAATTGTCAACGTAAAGAATTTAGACAACAGATCTGTAGAAGTGACCTGGAAACCAGGAAACTCCAACGACCTGATTTACAAATACATTTTGCAGTACAAAAAGAAATATGGTATAGGGTTTATTATTTGCAAAGAAATGAACATTTATGGATGTTACGTTTCATTCAATTCAGATTCGTGGGTGTACAAGCGAGTTGTGACCGAATACATTGATGCACAGTTCAATTCCAAAGTGATTGATCAATTGCAACCAGCAACTGCATATGAATTCAGAATTGCAGCTGAGAATGAAGTTGGAAGCAGCAACTACAGTGACACAATCACAGTCGCTTTAAACGAGGAAGGTCCGAAACACTAAATTAAAGTTCCCGTCACATCGATCGAAATCGAACCTTTTTATACTTTTTAGCACCAGAAGGAGCTCCGCAGCAGGTTGAAGTGGAAGCTACTGATCGTGATTCCCTTAGAATTTCCTGGAAGGTAATGTAACGCACACGCTAAACCAGGGGCGGCGCTACCATGTAAACAGGGTATGCGGCGCAGGGGGACGTCGACTGTCAAGGGGCGCTTTTTCAAGGCAATTTTGTGATTTGGGGCGACATTTTTGAAATTTGCAGGGGGGCGCAAGAGAAGGTGGCACCGCCCATGTACAACTAAAATGTAAATGCAATGAGTCTACAATTTATGCTATTTTCATCTTTAGACTCCATTGAAAAGCTTGTGGAATGGTCCAATACGCGGCTACTACATTGGCTACAAAATTGCTGACAGTTCTCAACAGCATGCATTCAAAATCTTCGAGGTTCCAGAAGATTACACCAACACTCTGGTCTACCAATTGACGAATCTTAAAATATACACGAAATACAGCATTGTTTTAATGGCATACAACAACGGCGGATCTGGCCCCGGCACAAAAGAAATCACTGTCATGACATCCGAAGACGGTATTTAATCTTTAATCCTAAACTCCGTCGTTTGCAAAACCAATTCAATTGCTTCGCAGTTCCTCGGGCACCTCCAAGAGAGATTCGCTGTTCTACCTTGTCTTCCCACAGTGTGTATGTAGTTTGGGACAATTTACCATCTGAGGATGTAAACGGAATCTTAATGGGATATAAAGTATTCTACAAAGCTCGGCAAAAATGGAATAGTAAGCACATACCCTTCTTTTGTATTGCTCTTTACGAATACACACAACCCTCGCTTTACGGCCTAGATAGGTTCCGGAAAAGTTGGCAGTAAAGCAAAATGCTGTATAACAAATTCATTATGGAATTTCCCGATTTTTGGTCGTATATCGAAAATATTAGGCCGTAAATAAAAATTTAGCCATAATGGCACAAGGCTATTATGGCGAAACGTCGTATAAAGAGCGGTCGTATAACGAGGATTGAGTGTAATCACTTTAGCAACGCCCGCGGTACGGTTTAGCTACTGTACGGGCGCTAAAACACCTATGTCCCCCCGATTAGTCCGAATAATCGGCGCTCTACTGTATTGCTTTTCATTTGCTTAATAGTGGGAGTTGAACAATGGAATGCCACATCAGTTTCCAGCTTGGCATTGCAACATCTACAAGAAAATACTAATTATAGTTTTGAGGTTTTGGCCTACACGAAGATTGGCGATGGAGTTCGAAGTGAATCCGTTTCCTGCATGACATATCAAGATGGTAACTTGTAATTGTAACAATTTCTTTTGAAGTAATAACAATTCTATTGCTATAGCTCCAGAAGCACCTAAATACGTTAAAGCATTACTGTCTTCAGCAAATTCAATTTTGTTATCTTGGCAATATCCACTCAGTCGTAATTCTCAGATTACAATGTATAATATCTATCAAAAACAAATCCGCGAAAACGAAGAGGTCCCTGTTGAGTATTCCTTCAAAGATGATGCAAAATCAACACAGGATAAAACAATAACAGTCCACACACTGGGACCTGAAACCAACTTTTATGAATTTAAAAATCTCCATCGAAATCAACGATATGCATTTTGGGTAGCTGCAACATCAGCTGTAGGGAAAGGTCCAAACTCCAAAATAGTATTAGCCTCAACAAAAAGTTCCACCAGTAAGTATATTGCAATTGCTCTTTCACGTTGACCATTTTAACGACCGATGTAATTCATTACACAGTTGCGGCAAAATCGGCTTCGTTCAGTGATTCTATATCAATTCCCTGGAAGACAGATATCACATTACCCTGCATTGCGGTGGGGATCCCTTTACCTCGACGTCGATGGCTAAATGGGTAAATTTGCATAAAACTGTCACAAAATGACCTCAGTGAAGGTCAAATACCAACATTTCACACTTCCAATATATCCGGTCGGGTCTTTTCTTGTCTAAACACAGCTTTGGCTTGCCCCTGATAGTTTTTCCCATTGTAATTGCCATGGTTGTTACTTGACTGAACTAATTGAATGACTTAATTGACGCATTGGGTATTCGTATAGGTAGATCAATGTTAACGTCTCTGGAACGTAATAGAACCTTACCGAAACTTGTCGAGAAAAGGTACCTTAGTTCCTAAATTTTGAGGAAAAGTACCATTTTGTGATTGTTCTGGAACGGTCGACGCATGGTCAGGGGAGACCATGTGGCCGCCGGACACAACATTCACTTAATTTCACACGAGAAACAACACAAGAGGCAGGTTGTCTAGGGGTCAGTGCTCTGTAACCTTTAAGTGGAGTTTCCAAGTTGTTTCCGAGTGCCACTGCACTTGAAGCCCAGTTTGACCGCTGGCTGCCATTGCTGATGACCAGCGTGGTCGAATATATTTCTAAGGCGTCATGACCAGTGCCATGGTGCCGTCATCTGGACGCTCAGGTCCTGGCGGTGGACAGGGTCCACACGCCGTCTGCTACGAGTAGCATCCTAATCACCTGGGTGGCGAGAACTTGGTCGGTTGTGACCAGTTGTCCTAGTGCCACTTCGAAACATGGTGTGGTCGACCTGGTCACGGACCAGTCGCACGTCATTTCCTAGTCTTTTGCGTGCTTTTCCTCCTCTTACCGTTTGCAGCGCCATCTATTGCTAGATGCACCGACTAACGGTTGCGCTTGTTTAGTGCCGTTTGGAGGGCAGACGGTCAAAATTTTACCCTTAAGAATAATAAATGGCGTAACAACCTTGTTATCATGTATGGTACAAGGAAATTAAATATTTAATTAAAATATTTCACAGCTCAAAGGAAATGAAGACGGATGAAGATCGCATTATGATTCGATTTGATGGAGCACTTATAATTAAGAAAAGCGAAGAAACTGATTCGAATACTTACACTTGTGTTGTAGAAAATACTTATGGAAGAGATCAAGTTCAATACACAATTCTTGTTCAAGGTAATGCAACCTTCAGTGGGAATAAAGCAAGCATTTAATAATATTTTCTTTATATTTCAGTTCCGCCAACAGCTCCTAGTTTATATGTCATGTCAAAATCGTTTTATTCCATCAGTTTAAAATGGGAAATGTTTTACCCAGATCATCACAACTTGAGGGGTAAAAATATCATTACAAAGAATTAATAAATTAATAATTTAATGATTTATTTCAGGATTTTTACTTCATTATAAACGGGACAAAAGCGAATGGATGAAGAAAGATCTAGGACCTAATTATAATTCACACAGATTACAAAATCTAACTTGTGGCACTACTTATTTCATTTATCTGGAAGCATACAACGATGTTGGCGTTGGAACACCATGTGAAACCATAAGTGTTACAACCCTAGAGAATCGTAAAAGATTTTTTTTTATCATTTTTAGAAAGATAGAAATTCGAATTTTTTTCCTCTTTGTAAACAAAAATAGATTTTGTGATTCCACCGAAAGAATCAATGATCGATGAAGGAGACACATACATTATCCTAAATTTAGATGTTTGGCCTAAAGATGGGTGCCCGCTGCAATACTTCACGGTGGAATACAAACAACAATCTGCCTCGGAATTCAAGGAAATACCTATTCAGTACCAACCGTTCGACAAACATGTTAAAATCGCAGGATTAGAATCTGGAAATGTGTACAACTTACGGTTGACAGCGCACACAAAAGGCGAGCCAAAAGTGGCTGATTACCAAGTTATCACAACCAGTTCAGGTTGGCCAATAATGTCCCCGATACGCCTATACCTCGCTATACGGTCGCTCTATATACGGCATTTTGCTATAACGGCCTTTTTTAATTATGGCACTTTTCGATTTACGGCCTACAATTTTCGTTATGCGACCAAAAAGTCGGGAAAATCCCCCGTTACATTCCCCTTATTCAATATACGTCTTTTCGCTTTACGGCCAACTTTTCCGGAACATATCTAGGTCGCATAGCGAGGTATAGGTGTACTTTGTTCGCACCAGAATATTTGAGCTAGCCTAACATCAGATTCTAGTTCTGGATGATTTAGTCTAAAAATGGTTACGCTAGCATCTAGCCAATAGACAATCAACTGACCATGAGCAAAGAATTGCGGGAAGTGTTCCGGGCTAGCTCTGGCGTTATCTAGTTCTCGCAACTGGATTTAACGTACTTGGTTTAAACATTTTTAAACTAGATAATTTTGGGCTAGATGCATTCGCACCAACATTCAGAACTAGATTCAAACATTTTGATGCGAACAAGGTATTAAGTGACATACAGATAAATGACCAAAAGTCTTTTCGCTTCCAGAGACTCTGGGACCTCCAAACATCATCAAAAAAGAGGAAAAGATTGTAATGTTCTACTTAGACCCTTGGATATTTGTACCGATAGTTCTATTAATTATCACCATCATAGTAGCATCTCTAGTCATTTGTTTCTTAATGAAAAGAAGAAAAGAAAGGCGAAGACGGTCAAGCAGTGAGTCGACGTAACCTCACCTCCAATAGAATGCATTAATAATTTTTGTTAGGTAATCAACCACCTCATTGGTCAGAATTTGGTACTTTAGAAAGGGCTCATCCTGATCTAGGTGTGTCAGTTGATAGTTTCATTCATATGCAAAGGGTTGCTAACAACACTCTGGGTAGACAATCGTATGGCACATTACGGCGCATTAGAGAAGGTGTGAAAAACTTGCAAGAGTTGTGTATTGACAATTATTACATGTCAGTTTGTCTGTCACAGACCCTAATCCATACGCAACAGTTCACATACCGATGTATCCGCCAACGCATGAAATGGATTTCTTGACTCCCGATGTTCCACCCCCAATTCCACCTGGGCCAGAGGTATGAAAATTAGGGTTGCACCAACTACACTTAACCCTCGCTATACGGTCGCTCTTTATACAGCTTTTCGTCATAACGGCCTTGTGCCGTTATGGCTAAATTTTTATTTACGGCCTAATATTTTCGATATACAGCAAAAAATCGGGAAATTCCATTTCGTTATACAGCATTTCGCTTTACAGCCAACTTTTCCGGAACCTATCTAGGCCGTAAAGCGAGGTTGAGTGTATAATTAATTATATTAATTACATAATATACAATTAATTAATATAATTATTTAGCTCTCAACTCTGGACCGTGCTCAAGACTGGAGATATTTTGAAAATCAAGACGTCCCAAAAAATTCACACAGTTGGGACCAGGGATATGCATCTGCAGGTATTTGACAAATTTCCAATCAATTATCTTAATTTTTACCATTAAATAATCCCCAAGTATTTGCAGATGGGGAAAATATTTATGCAACAACCAGGAAACCATTTAAAAACTTACACATGCAAAACACTCTACCGATATCACAGTACAATATCTGAAACGTTAAATTTATTTTATTTTTTTTTAAATTAATTCTTTTCGCAGAATTAATGATCCGTCAAGCGAAACGACATTTGTTTTCCCTAACATATCGGAGAGCCAGGAACAATCACCTGTAAGAGGGCTAATTGCCGGCAATACAAATACAACAAGTACAGCTACACAGCATAGTACTGATTTGCTAAATTAATCCTGTATTATACCAACTAGTTTGTAGAAGTCATTATTTCATTGGTCATGAGAATTTTATATCATATTGAAGCAATCAATCAAAAATACATAATGTGTAAATGTGTTGATTTAAAATTTTTTAGAGATAAAATTACCCGAGCAGCAAGTAATATTGGCCCGATGTTGGTTATTAATTGGCTCTATTGGACCAATAATAAAATGTTAACATTTTGCAATAACGTCTCAACATTAGCTGCAATCTTCGTATGTAATGTAAGCTAAGTTGATTTCAATATAAACAAATATTGGCAATGCCAATACAAAACTTACAAAACTTATATTAGCGCTTCGTAAAACCAATATTACTTGCTGCTTAGGTAGTAACACAACTGTACAATAACTAACAGCATTTCCAATCATTAAATCTAATGTTTTAAAACATACGGTTTACCTTATCCAAGATGGAGAAACTTAAAACATATGTATTTCAGGGACTTTTTTTTGTCCATGGGTGTACATTTTTTTTAAACTAGGAAAAACAAAACCCAAACCTCATGCCGGGTTCCAGCAATACGAGCTTATAGTTTTAGGTACCTTGCTTATCACTTACCTATGTCAGTCTGGAACTTGGCATTGTTTGGATGACGGTCATTCGGTTGATCGACGTTCTTCTAATTTCCTAAACCGACAACTGTTAAACTTCTACGAGGATTCCTTGGCTTGTGCTCGTACTATCGAAAATTTATTTCCGGTTTTGCGGACATATCCTAGCCCCTCGTGAACCTGACAAAAAAGGACAAAAAGTTCAACTGGGGACCACCACAAGATTCCACCTTTAGATGGTTAATAACATCTTTAATAAACTGTACCTGCTTTGGCTCATCCAAAATCCTCCAAGCCAGCACATACGGATTGGGCTCAGTTTCTCGCTCCTCAAATTCGGGTTTACCAAGTGGGTGTGAAAGAGTGCTTGGAGGCCAATCGTTCAGCAAGACAATACCTCCTGCAGCAAATGTGCGGATTCGGTTGGTCGCGAAAGGACCTGGACTTTTTGCTATTAATTTTGCAAGCATGTATTTTCCTTGATCGCACCAATTTTTCGGACTACGCAGACACACTTCGAACGATGAGCAAATGCAATTAGCGCGTTTTACGACAACCGACCAGTCAAGCCCAAAGATCGACAATTGCGGGAAGCGCGGATCCAAAGAGATACGTGGAAGCGCCAGAAGACAATGTGAAAATGAATACACCTATCCTTCGATTTACACGGTACTTGTTTTACACGATTTCGGTTTTACACGGTTGATAAATTAACGGATTTTAAAAGACTGGTAAAAATGTATATTCGGCTGCATATACGCATATACAGTACATACATATATTTGAAGTCATTTTGAATCTCATTCCTTTGATAACACTGGTGGCAATAACAGGGACGGGGATTCCCCGCGTTAACAACAGGGACGGGGATCTCCCATGTTGCTCCTAATGTAAAATGACTTAAATATGTACATATATTACCTACATACAGGGTGGGCCAATAAAAGTGAGAACATCTCGTAAAATGTGATTTAATCACATAAAAGTAGTTTAACTATACCC